>VXAD01013325.1:244390-258160 GCA_013399195.1 Dicrurus megarhynchus
CAGCGCGCGGCCCGGGCCGACCGCGCGACGGGCGGGGGGGGGGGAAACGCGGTGCACGCCGGGATCGCCCGGGCCTCCTCCCGGCCCACGCGAGAGGTTGGGGAGGAGGGATGGCGAGCACCACGTGATCGCTCCGCGCGCGCGCCAGCGCCATGTCAGCGCCACCCCCGCCGCCGGGGGGGAGAGAATGGCGGCACCGGCAATGTCAGTGCCCTCAGCCGCTGTTCACTGTTACCTACACTGCCCCAGCCGCTGCCACTGCCCCCAGCCTCTGGGAGGCTACCGCTGTCCCGACACGCCCTAGAAGGGCCGCGGTTCGGCCCCTCCCAGCAGCCCACAGCTGCTGTGGTACGGCCGGGCTCGGCTGGGTTTGCCTCCTTTCAAGCTGAGCTCGGCTCGGCTGGAATGCGTTCAGCTGAGCTCGGTTGGGCTCGTCTGAACTCGGCTGGGTCCGGCTGGGCTCGGTTCGTCTGAACTCGGCCGGGTTCGGCTGAGCTCGTGAGTTCGGCCCATCTCGGTTTGGTTCGGTAGACTCGTCTAGGTTCGACTGGGTTCGGCTGACGTGGGCTCGGTTCGGCCGAACTCGGTGCCGCTCGGTCGGTTCGGCGGAGCTCGGCTCGGTTCGGCCGAACTCGGTGCCGCTCGGTCGGTTCGGCGGAGCTCGGCTCGGGCCCAGGCGCTGCGCGGGCAAGCGGCGGCCGCCTGGCGTTAAACAGCCAAAGCTCGGTGCCGAGTCCCGCGGGTGCCCGGCCATCGCACGGATACAAACGGCAGTGCAGGGTCGGGCAGGAGTTCATTAGGCAGTGACTGCACTCGCGCTAATTAATGGTCACGACGGCACCCAGGGCAGCTCCCGGGACGAAGCGCTTGCCACCGGAATGTGTTGGAATCACCGTGCGATCCCAGCGGTTTGAAGTTTGGGAATGCTGTGGGACATATTCAAGGTGTCATTAATGTTTTTTCGAAGAAAGCCACCAAGGAGTGGTGGAAGAAAATAAATAATATTGCCTATCTACTGTCGGTGTCTTTGCCTTTTGTGATCTTGGCTGGTTCCACGGGGGTAAATTAACTTCACGTGGAGGTTTTGCTGCTGTTCTTGCTCGTGTGTTGGGATTCAGCAGAGTCCTTGTGCCTTTACACATCAGGAAATACAAGTTCTGCTGAATTTCAGCTCGGCTGAGCTCGGTTCTGCTCGGGTCGGTTCGGCGGGACTCTTCGGGGTCCGGCCGAACTCGGGTCGGTTTGGCTGAGCTCGGCCGGGTTCGTGTGAGCTCGTCTGACTTCACCCAGCTCCGTTTGGTTCGGCTAGGTTCGTCTGAGCTCGTCCGTGTTCGTGTGAGCTGGGTTCGGTTCGGCAGAGCTCGTCTCCATTCGGCTGAGCTCGGTTCCGTTCGGCTGAGCTCGGTTCCTCTCGCTCAGTCCGGCTGAGCTCGGCTCGGTTCGTCTAAGTTCGTAAGGTTCGGCTGAGCGCGGGTGGGTTCGGCTTAACTCGGTTCACTTCGGCTGGCTCGGCTCTGTGCGGCCGAACTCAGCTGTGTTCGGCTGAGCTCGGCTCGGCTCGGCCAAGCTCGGCTCCATTCGGCTGTGCTCGATTAGATTCGGCTCGGTTCGGCCGAGCTCGGTTCAGAAGAAGGGGTTGAGGGCAGCTCAGTGGGTGCAATAAAATTGGGCCATGGGGTCTAATAAAATTCTGGGTCCTATCAGTGCTTTTCTATGGGGTGTAAACACCAAGTATTTAAGCCTGAGAAGGAATGTGTAACTAATTAACTTGTAAGCGTTTTTGGTTTTGGAGTACACTGGTAAAAGAAAAAAAAAAAGGAAGAATTCTAGCAGGATTATATTTGAGGGAGGAGGAAGAAGTCCTGTGCAAGAGACAATTCTTAGGTCAAAAGTGATAAAAGTTTTCCTTGGTACTCTGGAGATCAAATCCTATGCGGGTATTGGGGAGCAAACAGCTCCTGACAGGCTTCGCACCTTAGATTTCAAACCTTTTTTTTTCCAGTTTACTGCTGCTCCGCCAGTGCCTGCAGTGGCCAGGAGAGGGCCCTGATGTCCGCACTAAGAGGGGTAAACCAGGGAAACACAATTTGCTCTCCCTGAAACTGTGTCTGAGGAGTGTCAGTAAATATCTTGGGCTGATGTGAAGTCACAGGATAAAAGATCACTTTGATCTCGCAGCACATGAGGGGCGCAGATTCAAGAACAAAGTCCAGGAACTTGTTGCTTCACAAAAGAACTCTGCTTCCTTGCTCAGTACCAAGGATCTGACGTGTCCCTGAATTCAGAGGACGGTCATCAAAGAAAATTCCTGGGTGTTGGTGGGGGGTTGTTTGTTTTTAAAGCGAGAATAATCTAAAGGCAGTTTCCAGCACTTTGCTCTGAGATGTTGAGGTCTGGTCTAAAGATTATTTTCCACTGAAAAAGGCTTTATCACTTGCTCTTCGTCCCCAAGTTAGGGTGTTTATATCCTCCACGGAGTCTGCATTGTTCTGTTCTCCAGCATAACCCACTTTTTACAAGCCACCCCAATGAGAACCCTTTTATCCTGGTAAAACTTTGATGAGGTGTCAGTGCATTACACCAGGAGCCACAGTCACTGCCCCTCGTCACCTCCTGTCCCTTTCACCTGCCAGTGCCCACTGCCATCTTTCCAGCACCATTTTTAATCACTGATTTATCTTCAGGATTCACTTTCAGACCTTTTGCTGTGCTCTCAATAAAAGCAGTCAGCCCTGCTTGCATCCAAAATTCCCCAGCCTGAGTTCTTTTCAGACAGAAAACCAAGTGTGAGAACACAAAAACCTGTTTCATTTTCTTAGTAAAAACATCGTTTTATATATATATATATATATAAAAAAATATATATATAAACACACCCCCACACACAGAGACTGCGCCACGGGCACCAAGCAGATTGTTTTCTTCGTTGTGTGCAGAAGGATTCTTGCAGAGGATGATCATTTTTGTGATTCAGGACTGAATTAAACCATATCAAACCCCATCCAAATCGCAGAATGACCTTTAAAGCCCATCCAGTCCCATTCCTGCCATGGGCAGGGACACCCTCCACTATCCCAGGTTGCTCCAAGCCCCATCCAACCTGGCCTTGGACACTTCCAGGGATCCAGGGGCAGCCACAGCTTCTCTGGGCAGCCTGTGCACAGGGAAGAATTTCTTCCCAATATCCAATCTAAACCTTCCCTCTGGCAATAGGAAGCCATTCCCCCTCATCCTGTCCCTCCAGGCCCCTGTCCCCAGACCCTCTCCAGCTCTTTTGTAGGCTCCCCTCAGATCCTGGAAAGAAAGTCCCTAATGCTAAGCTCCTAAGCAATCCAAAGGGCTCCTGGGCCTTGTGAGGTCTGAACACGGGAGTCTGGGAAGGGAAGCAGTTGGGAAACACCTCCGGTGTTGATGGTGTGCCAACATCAAACACTTGCCCGCTGGCTGGCAGGAGATAAAAGCCCAGGAGCTGTGAAAGGGGGAAGGACACGAGGAGCACCAGGGAGGGCTGGCTGTGGGCAGAGTGCTCGAGGACCGTGGGCTGGGCTCATCCCAAGTGCATGCTTCCACGGAGCCCTGTTTCATGTGGAAGGCAGGCTCAGTAGCCCTCTGGATGGCTCTAGGTGCCCGGCAGCGGGACGGGAGCCCCGTGTGCCGTGGTGTCCTGCACAGGCCACAGGCAGCTCCTGGCACTGGTCCCTGCACTCGGTGCTCCAGTAGTGCTGTGCCTTCTGTCGCCGTCAGCTGTGGAATGCTTCATTCCCAAAACTCGCTGCTTCTGGTCCTCTTGGGTTCTGCCTGTGGGTTGGGTTTTTCTGGTTTTTTTTGGCGAGGTAGAAATCCCGTCATTTCAAACGTGAATGATTAGTACAACAAACCCTGCCAAAACAAACATTCCCGTGCGTGTGCGGATCTCCTCTTCCTTAAAGAGAGGAAACAAGCTGTGGGATGGGTTGGTAGGTTCGTGTGCTCCTCCAAAACACTGGAGTACGGCAAAAAGGGTGTGTGTGGTGGGGGGTTAAGGGCTCGAGTCCCACACCTCACTGCCACAGCTCCTGGAAGCAGCGAAGCCGTTTGGCTTTTCCCACATTTTAAAGTTTCATTTCCCGTTACAAAGAGCAGCGTTTCTCCAGGCTCCCCTGCTCCTCTGCAGGCTCGTGGCCGATTGTCAGTGGCAATTTCGTACCTGCCTTAGCAAAGCCTCTTTCACAGCACAAGGATTTTTGGTGTTCAGTTGGGGGTTTTGTTATTTATTTACATGCCTGGGGATTTTTGTGTGATGAGAAACATACATTGCAAAGGTTGGGGTTTTTTTCCAATACTTTGCATTTCTGTGTTCTGTTTTCCTGTAATTCCTCTATATCCACAAATATGGGTCATATTACAAGAATATGGGTGAGCCTAGAGTGGATTCTAGGAAAAATACCTTGCTGTAGGTATGGGAGTACAGTTGGAAATATATTAATGTTGAATACACGTGCTTGTAAAAAAGATTTTTTTTTTTTAGGTATTTTACTCAATGTAGGGATTGGGACATACTTTAGAAGTAATTATTTCCAACATCTTGGGAAGATTCTTAGAGCTTGTCTGTATTTTTGATATTACACTATTTGGAAAGCAACCAGCTGGCAATGAGGCACATTTGACATGGGCCGGGAAGATGTGTATTCTGCTTTGAGTGACCCTGAGGTCTGTTAGCATTTTATTTAGAATATTTAGAAGATGAAGCTCATGTAATTATGCTTTTTTTTTTTTAGTGTTTTGGGGAAACGAGGTTTTAATCTGGTAAGGGGATGACTAATTTATCTATGTTGTTATTGGTTAATTGATTGGATAAAACCTTGGCTATTGATTGTCCAAACATTTCAGTAGTAATGCTCACATATAAAAATCATCCTGTGATATTACCAGGGTTACTTCTAAAAATAAACTTTTGCAAAAATGGACTAATTTTAAACATTATGCTTTAAATATATTTATGTGAGGCTTTGCTCTGCTTAAAACCTACTTATTCTATTTGTTTTGAGGTACATACCCACTTTTCTCACTTGTCTTGTATCTTATCCTGTATTAATGTGTGTTAGGGGACAGACTAAAGGAGTGCTTGTATCATAACTGTGAGTCAAAATTCTGCAGTCACATAAACACCTAATCCCTAGGTATTTAAATATATCCCTGGATTCATCCCATAAATCAACTTTGTCCCATTTATCCTTCACCCTTCTGTGTTTTTCAGCTTCCTCTCATCTTCACTGTGAGCTGCCTCTCTGTCCCTTTGCATTCCCTCATGCTGAGCTCGTGACTATTCCTTCAATCATCTTCCACAACAAGTGAAGCTGGCTCTGGCAGGAGATGAAACACTCTATCAGATAGAGCTGGAAAAAACTCCAGATGAGCTCGTGAGAGCTGACCAAACTCTATCAGCTGATTGAATAAAAGTCAGAGCCTCTCCCTGTATGCTTTGCTAGACCTTCCCACTCTCTCTGTTCCAGCAACTCCCAATTCCCATGGCAAAGCTTTCTCTTGATTCTCCCTGGAGAATCTGGTTGGTTCCAGAAGAATAATTGGAGTTGCTGGTTCGTCCTGCCAGATGGGCCACTGTGATCCTCTCGGCCACTTTCCTGCCTGACACCCAGCACCAGGCTCCTTCCTGCTTGGAGTACAGCAGCTCCTAGAAAACACATCTGAGTTTGATTTAAGGATTTCCAAAGAAGGAGACTTTGCCATAATGCCTCGCTGGGTTGCTGAGCTGGTTAATTACCCTCACTGTTAAAAATATGTGTCTTATTTTATAGCTTGAATTTGTCTGGATTCAGCTCCCGAGCCCTGGATCTCATTATAGCCTTGTCTGTGAGCCTGTGTTCGTACTCAGGAGGGGAGCAGGAGCCCCCTCCCTTTGCTAGGCTCGAAAGGACCAAGTTCCTCCACTGGAAAGTTTATTATTTGAATCTTTTTTCACTCTGAGAGCGCTTTTCTGCATTTTCTTCGGTTTACCAACTCCTTGACTTGTGGAGGTGCAGTTTTCCAGCTGACATTGCAGGAGTGCAGGACACTCGAATCATTTAGCAGCTTTTTCTTCTTCAGGGCATCTTGTTTTCCCTTAGGCCACCGACTAAGATGTTATTTTTGATAGGCAGGAAGGCCCGCCCAGTGCCTGAGCCACGTTATCTCTTTTGGCCGTTTCGGAGCAGACAGGGAGTAGCAGAGTCTGAAAGTGCTGTCAAAGCCAGAGTCTTCGTGAGTAATTCCTCTTCCCTGCCAAATATTTCACGGTACTTAGTGTTCATCAGCCAGGTGGATCAGCGCTGATTCAAGGGAGAATGGGCTTGCTACAGAAACAGGTGCAGGAATGAATAACCCACTGGGTTTTGTAATATTCGACCTGATATTCAAACACATATGTGAGTGATTCTGTAATCATGTAAATATGCAAATCCAGAGCTATATTTTTATCTGGGTTTTGGGGGAGGGGGTTTCCTTCTTTTTTTTCTCTAGAAAGTTTACTAGTAAAATATTTAAAATTTTTATTTGGATCAAGCAGGAGCTGTCTTCCAGTTTTCCACTGAAGGATTTACAAGCATGTGTTGACTGGAACCTCTCTCCCCCTGAGTGTTTGAAGCAATTTTCCCCCCTGGAACCCCTGGGATCAGAGCCCGAGTGCCTGCAGCAGCAGCAGCCACAGTGGAAGTTGGGGACAACAAACCCATCTCTGTACTCATGGCACCAGTAGGAGAAAGAGCAACAAAATCTCATGGGAAATAGTATTTCACCAACGTTTTTTTTTTTCTTTTCTGTTGAAGGAGGAAGCTGGAGTAATGGACAAATGGTCCCAGAGCTCCTCCTGCTTTGTGTTCCTTGAACCAATGTGATAGGGGGCCTGAGCTTGCTGATAACACTGCTGAGACTGAAAAATAAGCAAGAAAGGAAAAATAACCTAGAGAGAAACGGGAACTAAATGGGAGCAAAGCTCCCTCTGAGCATGCAGCAAGCTTTGTTGAGATAGGCTGGCTTGGGCCAGGGCTCCCAAGGGAGCGTGGGGATGGAGTGGAGGGCAGCCCTGGAGGAGCTGCACCAAGCCAGGAGCAGGGGTTTGAGGGGGGTGTGTAGCTGTGTGGAAAGGGAACCTTTCCTGGGCTAAAACACGGTGGGATGCAAAGGAGCTGCGGGAGGAGGGCTCTGCACAGCGCGTCCCCAAGCCTTGGGGAGGAAAACCAAAACAGCAGAGTTTCCTCACGAGATGCACAGCCAGTGCATCCCGTGTTTGTTTCCAGGTGTGGGTTCCTGTGTGGGTTCCAAGGCTGTGAACCCAAGCCCCCCACTTTGGAGCAGTGAGACAGCACAGCTCGGCCCCCAGCTGCCCCAGGAATTCGCTCTTCCCCTCCTCTCTGAGCACTATCTTGACAGCTGAGAACAGCCAGAGAGCTTTTCCTGACACGCCCTGAACTGGAACATCTGGAGAGTGTAAGCTCTGCTTTCGCTGTGAAACATCCTCAGCTCAGGAATTTACGTCTCCCCGTGGCCTCCTGCAGCCGCCGTGCGCTGACCCCAGGGCTCCGTGCAGGGCCCATCTGCGTGCTCCGATGTCTGCCTGGGCTCTGGCAGGGAGGCTCGGGGATAGCTCATCCCGTGGGAGTCTGTGTGGGATGAACGGTGGCCTGGTGTGTAGCTGGTTTTTAAACCATGCCTATCAGTCCAGGCTATTAAACAAACGAAACAAAACCGTTTCACCCTCTGGGCGTCGCGCAATAAATAAATAAATGCATTGAAATAAATAAACCCCTCGGGTTTTGGTAACCGCGCCATGGGGGTTCTTCATGCTTGAGTGAGCAAGTGACCTCTGCCAGGCCATCCCTTCCTGATCCTGCAAAGGAGGTGTATCCCAAGTACCTCTGTGACATGCTCAGGAATAAACCTACACTGAATTTTTACAGGGAAGAAGTGCAGGTGACAGAAAGAATTTCAATGTAACAAAGAAACACGTTTCTTTTTCTGCGTTCAGCCCAGTTAGTCCTTCTTTGAAGCACACCGTGGAAAAACCTGGAAGCCTGGCCTTGAGCTGAAATACCTGTTGATTGGAAAATGTATGGAATAATTCCAAGGGCAGGGACACCTTCCACTGTCCCAGGTTGCTCCAAACCCTCTCCAACCTGGACTTGGACATTTCCAGGGATCCAGGGGCAGCCACAGCTGCTCTGGGCACCCTGTGCCAGGGCCCCCCCACCCTCACAGGGATTTGTAATTTAAAATTGGATCGATTTATTTTAAGCTTGTATCACCTCAGAAATGTTTCAGGTCCTGAACACGCGCCAGAGTATTCACCTGTAATAACTGCACACTTCCTAACTGGGTTTCCCACCCCTGAATCTTTGATTTCCATAGCTCAGGAAGGTGCATCCAGAGACCTGACTGCAGCAAGGTAACTGTGATTTGTAAATGAGCCTTGCAATCATTGCGCAGCAAGCCTGTCCTGGACACAAAGGAAAACGCCTGGAAAATGAATGTTTTCGGTTGCAAAGAGCCGAGATTAATTTTCATAGCTTGATACAAGACTGCATTCATTTCAAGGTTTTTAATCTGATTCTTCTGCTGTTTCCCAGCAGTTCATTCAGTCATCCAAAATTCTCTCATGCTTAAACAAAACATGGAGGTCTTTGTTCAGCAGGGAATGGCTGCTTTGGTCACATTTTAACAAGGTGTTTGGAATATTTCTTGCAAGGAAGCATTTAAATATCTGCCTTTCTTTGACTGAAAAAACACCCCTTACTAAAGATGCAAGCACACAGCCAGTCCTGGACTGTGCTCTGAGGCATTGGGATATTTTCTGACCTGTTGCCAAGAAAAAGGAGGAGAGTAAGGAGAGACAACCGTACATTTTGAGGGCATCTTGGTTCTGAATTGTCACTGTGGCATGGCACTGGCAGGAGTGGTTGGACCAGCAGCAGTCCCTCCTGGGATGTAAAACTATTTCAACGCCATCTCCATCCTCATCATGCACTGAAATGGCTCTCAGAGCACAGGGACACCAGGGACTGACCCAAGGAGGCCACTGCAGGGGCTCTGTCAGCATTCCCAACACCTCACCCCTTTCCCTGCAGGACACACTAAATCCAGGGATTCACAACGGCCTGATCTCCTTGTTCTTCACATCTCATCCGTCACTGATACCTAAAAGCTTTTTGAAAATGCAGAGCATTTCCCATACAATCCTCTTGTGTTCTCTTACATGTAAAGGAAACTTAAATGCAAGGTCCCAAATCACACGACAGTGTGCACTGCAAGGAGGGCTTCACAGCAGCTTAACTGAAATTCAGAAATGGAACTTCCTAATTAATGAAATGTGGAAAAGAATAACAGCACCAATACAGCAACCCCCTGCTAGTCACTTTGATATTAAATTCCATTCGCTTTAGGATACCTCCAAGTGCTCAGTTTATGTGTTGGCTGCAGAGACCTGTAGGACAGAAGCTGCAGGGAACAAGCTGGAGATTTTTCTGGGTCTAGCAGAGCTTTTGGAGGTACAGTGCCAGATCACCCCACTGCCAACAGATTTCTGTGTCAGAAGTCATCAAAGAGTTCAATGCTTACTTGGGTAAATTTGCATTTATATATATATATATATGTAACTATATTCTGAATATTTTTGAGGACAACATCTGTTCAAAGACAAGTTTTAAGCTGATGAATGCTCAGGTGCAGGATCCTGCAACCATGGAAAAGTGGAATACGTTCATTGTCCATCACAGGTTTAGGAAGGCCCCTGTCCCTGTCAGCTGAATGGCATCTGCAGGACCCAGGCACAGAAGTCCTAACGTCCTCAGCTGATCCTGGACATCCCTGGCGTGTGGAGAGGATTCTCCTCTCCCTGCCGCCCATGTTTTGGCTCCTTCCTGTTCTTGTGGCAGTGCCAGCAAACACAGGTTCTTCTCTGCCTGCACTCAGGGATTCAAACACTGCAAACCCCTTAAAAATCATCTAGGAACAAATACACCCTCACTTCAAAAAATCTCCTTTAAATTAATTTTAACTCTTTTAACCTGCAATATCTGAACCCCAAATATTACAAAATTAAACAGCTGTCAAAAAAATAAAACCCAAACCAAAGCCTGCAAAAGTGCCCAAGTATTTTAAAGCAGGATGAAATACCCAGGAGAGCATAAGCAATAATGGCCTGACTTTCTCTTTTTTTAGCCTATCAGCACTAAGTCAGGGTATCTCCTGTGACCTGACTGAAGTCAGCAGTTAACCACTGGCTGCAAAAGGCCTGCTGATGTGGCAGGGAAATGTTGAATTACCACCTTTAATTTGACCAGGACAGAATGTACTCATTGCTCTCCTGCAGCACAGCTGCGAGTTCCCAGTAAGGATTCAGCCCAGGTAGACCTTGACGCTGGGGACTGGGCCCAGGGGCCTCAGACTCCCTTGTGGCTGTAAAACTCCCAGTCCACAAGCCAATAATCCATTTTACTGCAGTATTCTAAAAGGCTGGAGATGGCAAAGGACAATACTGTCAGGGTGACTCTGAATTTCTTTGCTTTCGTGGGTGTAAATCAAGCTCTATATTACTTTTAGTAGCTTGTTATTACAGCTTTTGCAACCTGAAGACAGACTACTGCCTTTAATTCATTAGTAATTTCAACAGTTAATCAGAAAATGTCATTACCTAGAAAGTCTGCAGCTCAAAATAAAGCACGCTGGAGTTAAATTTAAATTAAAGCATGGACAGAAATGAATGCAGCCTTTGATCCCCTTTTCATCCAGACTGCACCCTGATGGGCACAGCTGGACAGGATGGGAATCGTGAGAAGGCAGCAGTCTAGCCTGGTAAAAGGATACTGTCAACTCATTAAGTCCTCGAGTTGAGGCAATTAAAAAAAAAATATTCACTGGGTTCTTTCAGAACTCTCCCCATGTTTGCTGCAATGGACATTTCTCGCCAGTTTTATTTTTAAAAGAGGCTGATTTTCAGGTGTTTGACTGGAAAACACACCATTAGCATCTGTTTAATCCTCGCAGTGGCCAAACCATGTTTCTGTTAGCGGAGCAGAGCCCAAACGAAGGCACCCCGCTCTGCCTGCCTGTGTCTCTGAAGGGATATTCCTTTAGGCAGGGAAAGGATCTGGCTCCAAACCCTCTAAGCACAGCCCTGTATTTAAATAAGACAGGATGAAGCCTCTTCCCAGCTCGAAAGCGATCTGTACTTTTCAGTCTCCAATGTAACTGTCTGCTCTACAGCTTTTTTCCCCCCTTTTTGCCTTTGTTCCCATGCAGCAACATTGTTAAAACCCTCACATTTGTCATGCTGAGCAGAGGAACTGTGGCACAGACCCAGGCTCACCACAGAACCATCCTGCCTTGCCACTGTCCTCACCTGTGCAAGGACTTGGTCACCTTCCCTGCAAACACAGGGACACTCCTGGTGCCTTCCTGCTCCAGCTCTGATTGAGGAAACATCAGTGCTGCTCTCTCCTGGACGTGTCCTGCCCAAGTGCAGCACCAGCTGCATCAGTTCAGGCAGTGGGGCATGGTCCTGTGTCCCTACACCTTCCCACAAGGCACAAACCACTCCCAGGACAGTGTTAGGTCAGAGGACGTGCAGACTCTTGTTTTAGGTGGCCGTGTGCTGTAATGCTTGTAAATGTATCCAGTACACGCAATGAGCGGAGATTTTCAAACCAAACTGTTATTTATGGGCTTTGAAGCTTTCCCTTCTCCAGTTTCTGCCTACTGGGACAGTGTTGGATTTCTGTTTTGTTTGAAATTTCATCTGAAAACATATATTTCAATGGAGCATGGTGGTGTGGAGCCAGTTCCAGGGTTCTCAGCCCTGAGAATGTGTTTAGCCACTGCGAATGCATTTTGGAGAGGTCAGTGAGAGATTCAGATGGTGGAATGTGGCCAGCTGAGCTCCAGAAAGCTGTAGGGTGAGTCTGCTTCCACAGTTCTCCCTGGTGGTGATCTGCCCTGCAGTGGGGGCCTTCACCCACCGCCTGCACCCCAGCACTGGCACCCCCTCCCTCCCTCTCCTCCTCTCCCCAACAGGTGCTTTCCTCCCCCTGCAAGGAAAGAGGAGGTCTCTGGATAAGGGCTGCTCCTAAGTGTGGGGGGAGACCAGCACAGCTCCCGACCTGGCAGGGCCAGGAGGGCTGACCAGGGGTGTCTGGCTTGGTGCTGGGTGCTGGGTGGGAAGGGTTCCTGCCCCAGCTGCACCCCGAGCAGCTCTGGGTCATCCCGAGGTGCCAGAGCTCCACACCTCATCCCACTCAGGCAGCCCAGAGCTCCTCACCACCAGCCTCCTCCAGCACCTTCTGCCCAAAGCCAGGCCTGGGGATGTTTTAATCTGATTAACTGTGGCTTGGGAAGCCTGTGCTGACACGGGGGAGACAACAAATTGTTATCCCTTAGATTGGCATGGGGAAAGCAGGGCATTGCTCAGCTCTGGCGTACGGTAGGGAGTGCAAGCAAAGCAGTGATGTCAGGGAAAAGTGGTGTGGAAGGAGCACACAGCTCATCAGCACTTGTGGCAGCCAAAATCCCATTAGCAAGGCAGTGAGACTCCTCCAGCAGCAGGGACTGGAGCTGGATGGTCCTCCCAGCCGAGTGATGGGAGTCGAGACAGAAACCAAGTTAAATGGACAGCAATGTGATACAAAATCAGATTTACATTTTTAAGGAGTCAAAGAAGAGCTTAAAAAACTGGGAGAGGTGTGTTCACCAGCCCTCTGTATGTGGCAAGATGGGATGGGATGGGATGGGATGGGATGGGATGGGATGGGATGGGATGGGATGGGATGGGATGGGAGCTCTAGGTCGGCTGGTGCCAGGTACAGCTGCACCTCAACAGGAGGTTTTGGTGACACAACTCACATCTGTTAGGGTGTACATGGTTCCTTTCATATTTCGAAGTATTCCCTAACACAAGCATGCAGGCAAAACTTGAAAACGTGGATTATGCTTAAACACAAATAGGGGCCCTTTATGACCTTCTGGCTGATACAACTAAAGATGGGTTGGAGGTTAAAATCCTTACGAGGCATTTCAGTGAATTAACTGCTCCATCAGATCTCCCCCAGCACGAGTGGAAGGTTGCCAGCATCACTGACCGACAAAGAGGAGGGCAGAGCATCACTGACCGTCAGAAACAGAGCAGGGTGGCTTTGCCGGCTCTGTCTCCTCTTCCATCCCCGCTCTCCTCCGCTCCCGTTTCCCAGCTGGGTGGGAGGGGGCTGCGCAGCGGCAATGGCAGTGTACTCGTTCCTTCTCCCTCCCCACGAGGTGGGGAAGGTCGGTCGGGAAGTCACAGTCCCATGGACTCGGCCTGCAGCCGATGGGTGCCCGGGTCGCCTCCTCGCTCCCGGCGGGGGAGCATTCCGGGGATGCAGGCGGCGGGATGGGGGGAGCTCTGGCGGGACCCCGAGAGCCCGGAGGGGTAAGAAGGAGAAGCGGGCGGTGAAAGAAGCGGGGAGGGAGCGGAACGGAGCCGCCGGAGCGGCGGTGGCCATCGCGCCTTTCCGACACGGCGGCGAGAAGGAAGGACTCGGACGTGCTCGCGAAGGGAGGTGGGGAAAGCAACACAAAAGCTGCTCCCGGGCAGCAGTGAAGCAGAGCCACATGCAGAGCGAGTGGCGGCCGTGCCCGGAGCGCCGGGTTAATTCCCGGGAGAGGGATGCGCTGCAGCCCCGCGCTGGGATGCCGGGGGGGACAGCCGGGTGTGCAAACCTCCGGGCTGCCGGGTCTGGATCGCAGCTGCTCCCGCCGCGTGCGAGCGGATTA
>VXAD01013327.1:4813-30368 GCA_013399195.1 Dicrurus megarhynchus
TAACCCCATGGTTTGTGTGAGGACTCAAACTGGTGGACTTCAATCCCAAAAAATCCCGAAGTTTTCCTGGAGTCACAGGAGGAGAGTAATTAGGAATGGGATTTCTTGGCTGATAATCCTCCCTCTTGGAGTTTATCTCCCCTTTCTTCTCAAACACTGCAGACCAAAGTGGCTCATCCCCAGGACTTTTTTTTGGTTGACTCTACCTGGTTGTAAAAGGATCCAGAGTATCCTTTTATCTCCATATAAAATACAGGAATTACCCTGGATGGGGGAAGCAGGACGGGAGGTGCTGCTCTCACACAGGTGGATTTTAATCCCAAACAGATTTAAAAGCGTAAATGAGACAAAAATCACCTCACACAGGGCATAAAACAGCACAAATCTGTTCCAAGTTGTGTTTTGATCACACATTTCCCACGTCAGACAGACCCCAGGGCAGCCAAGTCCTCCTGGGGGTGGTGTTGGAGAAACCTGTCCCGTCCTAGAACATCTCACTCCACAGCCTCTTTCAGAGCACCTCACCCCGAGTGGATTTGCAGCATCTGGCTCTTGGTTGGGGAAAAAAAAGACTGCCTTTCCCACTCTTGGGAAAGTCAGAAATCACCGGAGTGGCTTTTGCATTCCTGGGGGTCAGTTTCTCTTTCCCTCTCGATCCCTGGGTTTGGATCGTGGTGATGGTTTTGCTTCAGGTGTTGGATTTTATGTGCTGTTCTCGGCACTGGGGTCTTGATTTTTTTTGAGTGGGAGGTCTTCCAGCCTCAGCCTTTTCCTCTGTAAGGAGAAGGATTATTTCCCTCATTTTCTGCTGCAAGGAGAAGGTTTCTTTCTCTCCTTTTCCCCTGCAAAGACAAGGTTTCATTCTCTCATTTCCCTCTCTAAAGACAACTTTTATTTCCCTCCTTTTCCTCACCAAATTCAAGGTTTATTTCCCCCCTTTTCCCCTGCAAAGACCCGGTTTCTTTCTCTCCTTCTCCTCTGCAAAGACAAAGTTTATCTCTCTCCTTTTCCCCTGCAAAGACCCGGTTTATCTCTCTCCTTTTCCTCACCAAAGACAAGGTTCCTCTCTCTCCTTTTCCTCTGCAAAAACAAGGTTTATTTACCTCCTCACGTCCCAGAAATACTCAAGGTGTGGAAGTGGCAGCGAATGACACGACAGGAGCAGGGCAGGCCCACATCCCGAATTTCAGGCGGGAAGGAGGGCACATCCCTAATTTCAGACTGGAATTACACACACGTGCAGGATGGAAAAAGGGACAGGGCATCCTCTTTGCATGATCGGGACAAACAAAAGGTTATTTCTTTATTTCTTTGTGCTGCTCCCTGCTCCCAGATCCTTCCATGGACTGGGCTGTATGAATTGTCAAGCGCCCCAGGCCTCGGGGCTCATTCACTGCTCTCCCCTCAACTCTGGCCCAGATTTGGGTGGTTTGGGTGCCAGGAGTGGCCCCGGAGCCACTGCCCCGCTGGCCCTGGTGGCTCGGAGCACATCGGATGTGAGGTGACCCATTTCTGTCACCCTTCTGGAGGGCTCCGCGCTCGCTGTGCCTCAGCCAGGCCAGTGCGGCTCTGGGGAAGGAGGGGTTGGGTGCCAAGGACCTGCCAGGGCCCCACAAACCTCTCAGGGCCTCCATTTACGCCGAGGCCTCAAAGGGAACTGGGGTTTCTTGTTTTCATTGTCTCGGGGTGGAAATAACAGCGTGAAATCGGGGCCTGCCCAGGCCTGGGCCCTGCCTGAGCCGTCACGGCCCCCACGAGCGCGGTTTGAGCAAACTGCTCCCACAGCACCTCGGGAAATGAGGAGCACAGATCCAGGGAATCTCACAGCAGTCCCTGCGGGAAGCCAAGGGGACGCTTCCCAGCTAGCACGAACGGGAGCCAGAACTCCCTGAGTGAAATTTGCCTTTTCCAGTCAGGAAAACCGCCCAGGAACAAGGAACAATTAAGAGGGAACTTGATAGAAAGGTGTCCACTTCAAGATTTGGATCCTGTTTGAGACTCGTGGGATCAAATTTCTGCAGTGTCTGGGGAAAGGAATTTGGGGAAGGGAGTTTGGGGTTGGTCTTGTCATGTCTGGGGAAGGAGTTTGGGGTCGGTTCTGCAGGATTCAGGGAAGGAGTTTGGGGTTGGTTCTGCAGCATTTGGGAAAGGGAGTTTGGGGTTGGTTCTGCTGGATTTGGGAAAGGGAGTTTGGGGTTGGTTCTGCTGGATTTGGGGAAGGAGTTTGGGGTTGGTTCTTCAGCATCTCGGGAAGGAGTTTGGGGTTGGTTCTGCAGGATTTGGGGAAGGGAGGTTGGGGTTGGTTCTTCAGCGTCTCGGGAAGGAGTTTGGGATTGGTTCTGCAGCATTTGGGGAAGGGAGGTTGGGGTTGGTTCTTCAATGTCTGAGGAAGGAGTTTGAGGTTGGTTCTTCAGCGTCTGGGGAAGGAGTTTGGGGTTGATTCTGCTGTGTCTGGGGAAGGGAGTTTGGGGTTGGTTCTGCAGCATTTGGGGAAGGGAGATTTGGGGTTGGTTCTGCCATGTCTGGGGCAGGGAGTTTGGGGTTGGTTCTTCAGCGTCTGGGGAAGGAGTTTGGGGTTGGTCCCCAGGGTGTGGGAACCCATTTGTAAGCCCAGCTCCTGCTCTGAGGCCAAGCAGCTTGGGAACCTGATGGAGGGGGGGGCGTTTCCCCCCTACTCTTGATTTTTGCTCCATTTTTCCTCGTTGCTGTGAAATTCAATCGTGTTTTGCAGCCCTTTAGGCTTCCCAAAGCCCAGCAGCTGCATTCTCATCTGGCTTGAAAGCTTATCCTTGTGAACCCCAAACAGAACCAGGCCTGGCAGCCCTCCCTGATTAAAAGAAGCAAACCCAGCCCAGGAGACAGCTCGGGAAGCCCTTTTTGCTCTGCAGAAGGGAGATTGCCCCCGATAAAACACTCTGGGGAGCACGGAAACCTTCGGGACATCGCGGCAAGCTGGCACCGGGGAGCTGTGGTTGTTGGGGTTGTTGTTGTGGTTGTGGTTGTTGTTGTTGTCAGGAATTCCTGCTGCCAGCCCAGGGACAGCAATTAATTCACGTGTTAATCAGCAGCAGCTCTGTCCCGAGCCCAGTACTGCTCATTCCCACAGCCGGGTTAGGACAGCGGGATCACAAACACCCGGAGCGCCTTCTCGCATTTAGAAAATCTCCTCTGGAGCCTTGCAGGTGAAGCAGCGCCGCAGCAAAGCCGAGCCCAGCTTTGCCCTGGCATTAAGGCTGGGTTTATTTTAGTGCAGAGGCTGCAGAACCGCTCTGGGCTGGCTGCAGAGCTCTGGCGGGCTCAGCACAGCGACAAGGCTGGGTTTATTTTAACACAGAGGCTGCAGAACCACTCTGGGCTGGCTGCAGAGCTCCCATAGGCAGGGCAGGGCTCAGCACAGAGACAAGGCTGGGTTTATTTTAGTGCAGAGGCTGCAGAACCACTCTGGGCTGGCTGCAGAGCTCTGGCGGGCTCAGCACAGACAGCAGCGATTGCTGCAGTCGGAGGAGCCGAGCCCCTGCGTTCCCCGTGGGCGGTTCTATCTCTTTAGCTTGTCTAACACCGCGAGCACGATGCTAATCTGGTTATTTATCCCTCCTAACAGTGCCGCTATTATGGCACTTAATCCTTCGGCAGAATTCCCAGCCTTGGCAGATAACGAGGCGGGATGGCCAGGTGGTAGCAGAGCATCTCTTTGGGATGGACTCTCCCGGAATACACAATCCCAATTATCCCTCTCCATCCCCCCCGCAGCTGGGAGCAGCATTTCCAGCCGCTTGAAATCCTGTGGGAGACGGGGCCGGGGATTTGGGATCGTGTGGGAGAAGGAAATTAAGGAATGGAGGTGAGGATTCAGCACCACACACCGGAGTCTGGGTTCAGAAGCAGCTTGAGCCTGGGTTTGGGTTTGGGTTTGGACAGAAGGTGCTGCCATCAGGTGGGGTGGGGCAGAGCTCAGGTGTCACCCATGGGGCCTTTCCTCTCCTGTCCAGGTGTGGTTCAGCCAAAGAAAGGAAATTAAGGGACGGAGGTGAAAATTCACAGATTTTTGTCCAGCAGTGACTTGAGCCTGGTTTAAGATCTGAGTCTGGCAGCGCCTTGAACCCATTTTTTTCCAGTTCTGTGGGATGTGTTCCCATGAGCAGCCCGGGTGGGGTGGGCAGAGCTCAGGCATCACCCATGGGGTGTTTTCTGTCCCCTCAGGTGGGGTGGGCATAGCTCAGGTGTCACCCGTGGGGTGTTTTCTGTCCCCTCAGGTGTGGCGGGCAGAGCTCAGGTGTCACCTGTGGGGTGTTTTCTGTCCCCTCAGGTGGGGTGGGCAGAGCTCAGGTGTCACCCGTGGGGTGTTTTCTGTCCCCTCAGGTGGGGTGGGCAGAGCTCAGGCGTCACCCGTGGGGTGTTTTCTGTCCCCTCAGGTGGGGTGGGCAGAGCTCAGGTGTCACCCGTGGGGTGTTTTCTGTCCCCTCAGGTGGGGTGGGCAGAGCTCAGGCGTCACCCGTGGGGTGTTTTCTGTCCCCTCAGGTGGGGTGGGCAGAGCTCAGGTGTCACCCGTGGGGTGTTTTCTGTCCCCTCAGGTGGGGTGGGCAGAGCTCAGGCGTCACCCGTGGGGTGTTTTCTGTCCCCTCAGGTGGGGTGGGCAGAGCTCAGGTGTCACCCGTGGGGTGTTTTCTGTCCCCTCAGGTGGGGTGGGCAGAGCTCAGGCGTCACCCGTGGGGTGTTTTCTGTCCCCTCAGGTGGGGTGGGCAGAGCTCAGGTGTCACCCGTGGGGTGTTTTCTGTCCCCTCAGGTGGGGTGGGCAGAGCTCAGGCGTCACCCGTGGGGTGTTTTCTGTCCCCTCAGGTGGGGTGGGCAGAGCTCAGGTGTCACCCGTGGGGTGTTTTCTGTCCCCTCAGGTGGGGTGGGCAGAGCTCAGGCGTCACCCGTGGGGTGTTTTCTGTCCCCTCAGGTGGGGTGGGCAGAGCTCAGGTGTCACCCGTGGGGTGTTTTCTGTCCCCTCAGGTGGGGTGGGCAGAGCTCAGGCATCACCTGTGGGGTGTTTTCTGTCCCCTCAGGTGTGGTGGGCAGAGCTCAGGTGTCACCTGTGGTGTACTAGTTTCAAAGCAAACCAGTGGGAGATCCTAAGTCAGAACTACAATTTAATAGGAAAATTAAGATAATGGCAGTGATACAGAAGCACTGATAGAGTCAGGATATGATCGGACATCCTGTCGGTCAGTCTGATTAAGTGGTGGCTGCAGTCCTCTTTGAAGTGATAGATATGGTTCTGTTGACGCGGTGATTCTGTAGAAGGGTCTGCTCTTCCTCTGAAGGTCCAGCGGTGGTTATGTAGCTCTTGTCCTCTGGGAATCCAGTAGGCAAGGGCTGAGTGTGGTGTTCCAAACCTCAGGTTATATCCAGGTGGGAATGCTTGGTTCCTCCCCCTGGGCGGAGCATCTCACAGTGGGATGATGTCATTTTACGAGTCACGCAGTGAGGCTGGATGGCCCGTTAGCAGAAGATATCCCCCGGAGGGAGTTATCAGGGATGTGTCACCCTGATAGAACCCTGCCCCACCTGGTTCTCAGGAGCTCGTGAAGGTGGTGATAGAACACATGCTTTTGGTTCCATCTTACATTGTAACCTAAGACACATGGGGTGTTTTCTGTCCCCCCCCAGGTGTGGTTCAGCAACCGGCGGGCGCGCTGGCGCAAGCAGGCAGGAGCCAACCAGCTGGCGGCCTTCAACCACCTGCTGCCGGGGGGCTTCCCGCCCACGGGAATGCCGGCGCTGCCCCCGTACCAGCTGCCCGACTCCACCTACCCCACCACCACCATCTCCCAAGGTGAGCTCCGCTGCTGCTCCCCTTCCCCACCTCCCCTCCGCAGGGTTGGGCGGTGTTGGAGAATCCTGGGCTGCTGGAATGGGATGGGCTTTAAGGGCTCTTCCAAACCATTCCATGATTCTCCCGTTGGGCCTTTCTGATCTGTGGCATCCTCCCCGTGAGTGGGACAATTGTGAGTCGCATGTGGTTTTCCTTTAGCTGGGAAAGTCAGGTTTTTCCTCAAGTCAAGGGAAATTCCTCTGTTTTCTCCTCTATCCCACATCCCTTCTGCTGTGTCCCTGTGTCCCATGGATGGAGTTCTGAACAAGGAGCACATCCCAGTAAATTGGAAATTGTGTGGGTGATCCCTCATTCTGGATAAATCTCCATTCCAGGGTTCAGCAGCGGGAATATTCCAGTGAAAGGAATATTGTTAATTCCAGTGGGAGGAACATCGTTAATTCCAGTGGAAGGAATATTGTTAATTCCAGTGGGAGGAACATAGTTAATTCCAGTGGAAGGAATATTGTTAATTCCAGTGGGAGGAACATCGTTAATTCCAGTGGAAGGAATATTGTTCATTGCAGTTGCCTTTCACCTTTACAAAAAAAGTCCCTGGGCAGCTGTCAGGATGTGCTCCCGCGTTATCCCCCAGCAGCTCGGAATGCGCAGCGGGAACGTCCCCCCTGCTCCCCAAAGCTCCTGGGGGTGGCCTCAGCCGTCCCCAGCCCAGCTGGGCTGACCCAAAGCTGTCCCCAGGCCGGCACTGAGGCCTCTGCCCCAATTCTCTTCTTTTTCGGGGGGAAAACAAATGAAAACCCAGACATTTCCCGCCAACTTCGCGAAGTGCGGAGCTGCTGGGAAACCCAGGATGGCCGAGCTGCCATTCCCAAGGGTTTCCCAGTTTCCCAGGGGGGATCCCAGCCCGTTGGTGTCCCTGTGTCCCCACAGACGGCGGCAGCACCGTGCACCGGCCGCAGCCGCTGCCACCCTCCACCATGCACCAGGGCGGCCTGGCCGCCGCCGCCGACTCCGGCTCGGCCTACGGCGCCCGGCACAGCTTCTCCAGCTACTCCGAGAGCTTCATGAACGCCGCCGCGCCCGCCAACCACATGAACCCCGTCAGCAACGGCCTCTCCCCGCAGGTACGTGCCCGCTTCCAGCTTTATCCTGGTTCTGGGAGCGGGGAAACCTTCGGGATATCGCGGCGTGCCGGTACGGGGGAGTTGTGGTTTTTGCTCTTGTTGTTGCTCGTGTTGTTGTGCTCGTTGTCGGGAATTCCTGCCGCCAGCCCAGGGACAGCAATTAATTCATGTGTTAATCAGCAGCAGCTCTGTCCCGAACTCAGCACTGCTCGTTCCCACAGCCGGGTTAGGACAGCGGGATCACAAACACCCGGAGCGCCTTCTCGCATTTAGAAAATCTCCTCTGGAGCCCTCGTTTTGGTGGGGAACACACCCAGTTTATCAGGGGATGCTTCATTTTGAGGGAAAAAACCTGGATTTCAGAGGCTTAGTTTGTTAAAGCGCCTGGTTAAAGTAAACAGGAGATCCTGAGTTCGAATCCCAGCGGTGCCTTTTACCCAGACACCGCCTTTTTTGGGGGAGACAGCCCCTATTTACCGGGGACACTCCATTTGGGGAAAACCCCCCTAATTTTGGGTGAAAACCACCAAATTTTGGGTGAAAACGGCTAAATTTTGGGGGAGAAAACCCACGATTTTTGGGGCTTTAGTTGGTTAAAGTGCCTGGTTAAAGTAAACAGGCTCTATCCTGAGCCCAGCACTGGTCATTCCCACAGCCAGCTTAGGAAAACGGGATCGCAAATACCCAGAGCACCTCCAAAAACATTCCAGAGCAGGCGTGGCCCCTCTGATGGTGGATTTGATCCCAAGGACAGCACACCTGAGGGTTTACTCACCTCAAAATTAATCCTGATTTAGGTACAACCTGAAGCTTGTCCGAGTCTGGCTGGGCCACAGATCTGAGCTCAGAGATGGGAGATTTGGGATGGAGAGCTGGGATTTAATTTGGGAAAACACATGCAGACAATCCTGCTGGTGCTCTGCGCAAGGTGAGCTGTGGAGGAGGAAAGGAGTTTCCAAGCTCACCTTTGCTTCCAGGTGGAACTGAAAATGAGCAGCGTTATCCCGAGGGACACCAAATCCCTTTTTTCCCACTCCCAGTCACTCATGGGATACGGAGACACGCGAAGGGCAGCAGTTGTTTCAGAGGGATCGGTTTATTTAGGACCGGGAAACACAAAATAGTTTGGTATTAGGAGGAAAAAGGAGGTGGGCACCTGCAGCAGTTTAGAGAGGAGTCCAACAAACAGGGACACCAGGGGGGACGTGGATTTTAAGGTCCAGCGGTTTGGGATCTCTCGAGTGTGGAAACAAACACGGAGTGTCCATGGAAAGAGGGAGATTCCGCAGCTTCTCTGGAATGGTTCAAACGCCCCCCCCACTTTTGGCTTGGAATGGGAAAACGTTAAAACGTGACTGGCACAGGGCTGGATATGGCTCCACACAGGGAAATTTAGGGGGGAATAGGCAGATATCCCTCTGACAAGGGATTTCTGAGAGCACCGGGCTCGGGAGAGGAGGATACAGCCTGGGATTCAAAGGCAGGCCCGGGTTAGCTGGGCCAGGGCCCGGGATTAACTCAGATGATCCCAAGTGCAATTTATCCCCGTGGAATAAGTCAGGGATGAGATGCCTGGGATGAGCCCCAGGCGCAGACAAGGCCATCCTGCAATTTCCATTTCCCTTCATCCTCTCCTTCCCAGTCCTGCGGAATCAGGGGCTCATTGAAAGGACCAGACCATGGCTTTTCCTCTGCTTATCCCAATCCCAAATTCCCCTGCCCCCAGGCTCC
This sequence comes from Dicrurus megarhynchus, assembly GCA_013399195.1. Lineage (NCBI taxonomy): Eukaryota > Metazoa > Chordata > Aves > Passeriformes > Dicruridae > Dicrurus > Dicrurus megarhynchus. The sequence continues at coordinate 13,487 of VXAD01013327.1, forward strand.
GGCTGGGGACAGATATCCCTGAGCCCATAAGCCCTTTGTACGGGAAAGAGAGGATCCTTTATCTGGCGGGCCTGAAGAAAAGAGAGCTTTGCACCCCCAGGAAGGGCAGATTCCCATTTTCCCGATGCTTTTAATCATGTGAGGGCCAAGATATCAGCGTGGAAATTCGTCTGTTCCTTTTGTGCCTAACCCAGGTTATTTCCCGACTGCTTTACATTCCCTGCTCAAAAAATTCCTGCCTTTCTAAGCCCTCTGCTGTTCCTAGTGGAAGGAGACAAGAAATGCTCCCAACGGGATGAAGGAACTCCTGGATTTGTCCTCTTTTAGGGAGGGAAATTTCGGGATGCCACTTTGTGGGGTGCTCTGTGTAATTTATTAATTGCACTGAGCCCAATCCAGCTCTGCCATGGCATTCCAGGGAAAACCCAGCACACCTCCGCCCTCTCCAGCTTCTCGGCAGGGGGAAGGATCGTCCAGAGGGAAGAGGGAATTCTCTGTCATGGGCAAGGGACACCTTACACGAGGCCAGCTCTCTCCAAACCCTGTCCAGCCTGGCCTCAAACTCAGTTTTAAGCCCAGTTCTGTCCTGATCAGGATCTGCCAGCCCTTCAGGAGCTGTGGGCTGAGGAGGGGGGAAAGAAGGGAAAGAAGCTGAGAATTACAGGACAAAAGTGGGGCCACTTTGGCTGATGCTGGGAGATCCCCTGGGAGGTGGGAAAAACCAAACTGGGAGCTGAGGATGATGAATTTGTCTCTGGTTTCCCCCTCGGCAGCAGCAGCAGGAGGAGATTTCTTGGCGCTTTTAGACAAGGAAAGGGGCCAGGAGCTCCCAACTTTTGCTCCCTCTCCAGTTACCCTGGGATTGGATTCCCGGCCGGAATCCACGGGCTGTGCCGGCAGCTGGAATCCTGCAGGAGCAGCGCGGCATCCCCGTTCCCAAACAGAAGAAGGGGATTTGGGGTGGCTCATCCCCCTCACGCCCCCTCTGGGGCAGATCCTGCGGGAAGGGCCGCATTCATTCCTTGTTTTCCAGCCGCACAAAGCCCGGCTCAGCTGCTGGAGCCTCCCGGCTTTTCCCAGGCAGTTCCGCCTCAATCCCAGAGCTCAGCTGGGAATTTTAGGCTCCCATGACTTCATCCCCCAGCGATGGGTTTTGTGTCACTTCACCCGAAAACACCAGCTTGGCTGGGTAGAGCTGGCGCGGGTTAAGCCCAGCTGGAAGTTAAGCCCAGCCTAGTTCCTTGCTCATCCCCTGTTTCTCACTTCCAGCCCTGGAATGGGAAGAGAACCAAAGTGGGACTTTTTGTGTTGAGATGAGAGGAGTTCGATAATTGAGAATGAAGTAAAATACAGTGAGAATGGTTAATAATAATAATAATGATGATGATGATGATAATAATGATGATAATAAAAAGGGAAAACCTTTTTTAATAAGAAGGGGAAAACCAAGTGCTGCTCGATGCAGTGGTTGGCCAGTGCCAGACCCCACTTCCTGACCCCTTCCCAGTAGCTCCCCCAGTTTATTCCCTGGGAATGACGACATTCCATGGTGTGGAACATCCCTTTGGCCGGTTCAGGTCACCTGTCCCAGCTCTGCCCCCTCCCAGTTCCCTCTGGGAACCTCCCCAAAAAATTCCTGGAGTGAGGATGAGATAAACAGGACTCAGCAACCCCCAACCCATCGGGGTGTGCTCAGCACCATTCCCATCCCAAATCCCAAACTCTGGGAAGGAATTGCCCCTTTTCCAAGATGTGACCAGGATGGAAGGACAATCCCACAGGATTAAACCAGGACCCAGAGTTGAGGCTCAGGTCCTGCTCCTTCCAGGACCTTTGGGAGAGACCCTGGGGTGACCCGAGCAGGGATTTGGGACGGAGCAGGGATTGGGATGGAGCAGGGATTGGGATGGAACAAGGATGTGGGATGGAGCAAGGATTGGGATGGAGCAGGGATTTGGGATGGAACAAGGATGTGGGATGGAGCAAGGATTTGGGATGGAGCAGGGATTGGAATGGAGCAAGGATTTGGGATAGATCCACGCTGGGACAGCCTCTGTGAGGGGGAGATTTTGGGCACCCAACCAAGCTCAAGCAGAACAAGGCCAGGCCTAAGACACCCTGAGCCAGGCCTTGCCTCACCCTGTCAGCGAAAACAAACCCTGCATCCAGCTGAAGTGCAGACCCAGCTCAACCTAGGCCAGGCCTGGCTAGAATTGTCCCTCCCTGAGCTGGGATAAGGCTTGGGACAAATCACAGGCCTGGACAACTTCCACTAGGCTGGGTTGCTCCAAACCCCATCCAGCCTGGCCTTAAACTCGGTTTTAAGTCCCTTTCTGTCCTGATCAGGATCTTCAGGAGCTGTGGATGCTGGGCTGGGGGCTGAGGGGGAAAGAAGGGAATTAAGCTGAGAATTGCAGGACAAAAGTGGGGCCACCTTGGTTGATGCTGGGAGATCCCATGGCTGCTTTGCCAGCAGCAAAGAAATCGGGGTTTTTTCTGTATTTCCTGCTGCTTTTCATCTCCAGCCTCCTCTGCCACACTCCTTCTGCCTTTTCCAATGTCTCCATGGGGTTTTAGGAGGGTTCGTTCCTACGATTTCTGCTGCTCTTTGGGATCCGGGCCGTTCCCTGCAGACCTCTGGGGCCTTGCAAGGCTTCTCCAAAACCCTGAGAGCCCAAATTTGGGGCAGGTGGAGCTGGGAACAGCTTAAACCGGAGTTAAAAGGCGGGAATACCGTGTGCTTCCAGGACTTGTTATCCCTGAGAGCTCCGAATCTCCGAACAGCCCCGCGGGATCTCCAGGGATTAAGACAATTCCAGAAACGCAAAGAGCCAAGAGAAACTTGTTCCCCTGCTCGGAGTTGTTGCTTTAATTTTCTCAGGGCTTTCCGTGGCTTTATTTCCATGCTCCCTGAGCGAATTCGTTCCCAGTGGCTGGAGGTTGGAGTCGGATTCCCAATCCCTGGTTTGTCCCTGGGAGTTGGGAGTGTTCCTGGGAATTCCTTCTCTCAGTTCCAGGGATGCTCCTGGCTCTGGGAATTCCTTCCCTCAGTTCCAGGGATGCTCCTGGTTCTGGGAATTCCTTCCCTCAGTTCCAGAGGACCCTCCTGCCTCTGGAAAGAGCCATCCCTCATTTCTAGGTATCTCTCCTGGCTCTGGGAAATCCTTCCCTCATTTCCAGGGATGCTCCTGGCTCTGGGAATTCCTTCCCTCATTTCTAGGTATCTCTCCTGGCTCTGGGAATTCCTTCCCTCATTTCCAGGGATGCTCCTGGCTCTGGGAATTCCTTCCCTCGGTTCCAGGGATCCCTCCTGGCTCCGGCGAGGCCGCACCATTTCCCTTCCCTCGGTTCCACGGATCCTTTACCATCTGGTGCCTTTTGTTCCCTCCCATTTTTTTTTTTCCCCTTTTCTGTCGGAGCCACCGTGCCCGTAANAATTAGAAGGAAAAAAAAAAAAAAGGAAAAAGGAAAAAAAAATCTGATGCAAATCACTGGTAGAGAGAAAATTATGTGCAATTACCCGAGCGATACTGGGCAGCCGTGCCCACCCCAACCAACAAGATCTCATTAACAAGCAGAAAATAAGATTGAAATGGTGTGTAAAAGAGCTGAAAAATGAATTTGAATGCTGCATTTGTCCACAATTACCCCCTCGTTCACACACATTTTATTGCAATTTTTTTATTATTCTTAATCTTTCCATCCCTCAAAGCAGATTGGGAACATCCCGGCATTACGGTTGCTGAGGGAGGAAGCATTAAGGATTCCCCGTTTCCCCTGAAAGGAGACCCTTCTCCCGCTCGAATTTTCCAGGGTTGGTTTTGGCCGGATCAGGATTCATTTCCCGGCTTATCCGGGTGTAGGGACCCGTTCCTCCCTCATCCCTTAACCCCCGGGTGCCGCCCCACACCGGGGGCATCCTCCACCTCCTTTTCCCATCGCTCCTTCCCCTCTTTCCATTCCCCATCCAGCCTTTTCCCTCTGCTCCCTCTGCCTCATCCGCATCCCCCAGCATTCCCATTTCTCCAGAGGATCCTGATCCCCTCCGCCGTGCCCTTCGCCAGTGTCCCTTTCCCGAGTCTCAGCATCCCTCACATCCCGTTCCTTCCCCTCCTCAGCCTCCCCGCGACCTTGGGGCGGGCTGAACGCGGAATTCCTGCTAAATCCTCGTCCTTGCTTTGCCAGGGCTTGGAAAAGGGGCATGGCAGCTCCAGGTTTCTTCAGGAAAATTCGAAAAGGGGCATGGCAGCTCCAGATTTCTCAGGGAGAGTCAGGAAAGGAGCGTGGCAGCTCCAGGTTTCTTTGGGAAAATTCGAAAAGGGGCATGGCAGCTCCAGGTTTCCCAGGGAAAGCTGGAAAAGGAGGAGCACAGAAGCTCCCGGTTTCCCTGGGAAAGTCAGGAAAGGAACGCGGCAGCTCCAGGTTTCTCAAGGAAAGTTGGGAAAGGAGCGTGGCAGTTCCAGGTTTCCCTGGGAAAGTCGGGAAAGGAGCACGGCAGCCCCAGGTTTCTGAGGGAAATTTGGGAAAGGAGCGTGGCAGCCCCAGGTTTCTGAGGGAAAGTTGGGAAAGGAGCGTGGCAGCCCCAGGTTTCTGAGGGAAAGTTGGGAAAGGAGCGTGGCAGCCCCAGGTTTCTGAGGGAAAGTTGGGAAAGGAGCACGGCAGCTCCAGGTTTCTCTGGGAAAAGCCTCTCTGTGTTGGTGTTTTTCCCTCGCTCCGTCTCCCTAAACTTTTAACCCGCACATCCCAGGAAAGCTGCCCGGTTTTCCACTAAAATTTCTGGCTTTTTTTTTTTTCGGGATATATTTCACCAAACAAAGCCCATCTGCTCCTGTCAATTTGACGCCTCTGCTGCCAGCACCGGGAAAAGGGGAGACGGGAACATTCTTCCCGTGTGAAAACAGATCCGGCTTTATTTGCCTGATTCCCGGCTCTGAGGAGGGTGGGAAGGGGGGAATTCGAATCCGAGGGGCCTCTCCGCTCTCTGTCCTGAGGTTCCATGAGTTCCCTCGGTTGGCCGGGATGCTCCGATCCCACTGGAAACTGATTGGGAACAACAAGAACAAAAAAAAAAAAGGCAGGATTTTATTCCCTCAACCCGAATTCCAAGGCGCTGCCTGCGTTTATCCCCGTGTCATTCCTGCTCCAGACGTCGTTCCCTGTGTGTAATACCGAGATAGGAAAACAGGAGGGACGCGGGAGGATTTGGGAGAAAATTCCCGAGCCTTGAATCTGCTGGGAATTTTGATGTGGCCTTCAGTGCGTTCAGGATCAGCCCCTGTGGCCCTGCACCATTTGCAAGGACACGAACTGGGGAGAAAGGGAGGAACAAGGAATAAAAAATAGGAAAAATGTGGGGAAAAAACCTGAGGAGAACCCCAAGAGCAATGGAGAAGCGCAGGGACGTGTGGAAGTGCCTGATAAGCCCCCAGATGTCGGAGCAGGGAACAGGAATTTGAGGCACCCAGGGCTCAGACATGGAAATCTGTCCCCCAAACCTTTAAACCTCCCTTCCCAGCCCAGACCCCCACAGCGGCGGGTGGAAGAGGGGCTGGAATTCCTGAATTCGGGAATCCGGCCGGGAATGGCCGGGCTTTAGCACCTCTCCTCTGGGTCCTGGCTGCAGGGAGGGAAGAAGGGCTTGGCCGGGAGAGGCGGCTGGGGAGGATTCAAACGCGGGCTGCTGATTACTGAGGGAGCTCGGGACGCGGCGGGCAGGGCAGAGAGGGAAAATGAGAGACGAGCGATTAACGCCGCAGCCGCTGCCTGCCCGGCATTCCCGGCTTCCACGGGGCTCCCAGAGAGCTGGAATCGTGGAGGGGGTGGAAAAGGCAGCCCTGGAATGGGGGAAGCAAGATGGAGGGGAAGCTGAAAAGCGAGGGATGCAATGAAAGGGGATAGTTGAGATTTGGAGGCAGGGCAGGCGCTCGCATTCCCGGGGTGAACATCATTCCAGCTGTGCCCGTGCCTTGGGTGTGCCTGTTAAATCCAGCTGTGCTCCAGCTGTGCCCCATCCTGGGCAGGAAAAATCCACAGCGGATCGGGATGTCGTGGATCGGGATGGAAGCTCTAACCCCGAGCTGCCCCTCGTTGTTTGCCCCGAGGAGGGGCTGTGGGGAGGGAGCGCGATAATTCCAAAGATCTGCGCTGGGAGAGGAGCTGGGATGGGGAGCGCAGGTGGATGTGGGCCCGGGGCTCTCCCGGCGAGATTCCAGCCTGTCCCGGCTCGGGAATCTCTGCCCGGGGAAGATGGACGGGGGACTTGGAGTCCCTGACACGGCAAGCACAGCTCTCCCGGAGCTCTGGGTGCCTCGGAGAGGGGTCAAGGCTCTGTGATTGGGGGGTTGATTTTTCCCTTTGCTTCACCATCCATGAGCGCTCAGGAAGAGGGAAAATCCCATTCCCTCCCATCCCGGCTGGGGTCACCGCTGGAGGGGCTGCAGCACGGGGAGGACTTTGGAGGGCTGCATCCACCCCCGGAGCATCCGGGGGAGCTGCTCAGGAGGGCTGTGCAATCCCAAAACCTCGGGAGAGGTTTATAGGATGAGACGAATCCCAAAAGGAAGCTGGGCTGGGTTTTTGTGCGAGGTGAGGGAGAGTTTTGGGGTGGCATCAGCTTCCAGACCATCCCTCCAGCTGCCGCGGGTGTGGAGCAGGAGCAGGGAATGGCTCTGCAGTGTGTGCTTGGGGAAATTGGGGTGCCAGGGAGCAGGGAACGGCTCTGCAGTGTGTGCTTGGAGAATGTGGGGTTTCAGGGAGCAGGGAATGTCTCCGCAGTGTGTGCTTGGGGAATTTGGGGTTTCAGGGAGCAGGGAATGGCTCTGCAGTGTGTGCTTGGGCAATTTGGGGTTTCAGGGAGCAGGGAATGCCTGTGAAATGTGTGCTTGGGCAGTTTGGGGTCCCAAGGAGCAGGCAATGGCTGTGAAATGTGTGCTTGGAGAATTTGGGGTTTCGGGGAGCAGGGAAAGGCTGTGAAATTTGTGCTCGGACAATTTGGGGTCCCAGGGCCGAACAGGAGCTGCTGAGAGTCCAGGGAATTGCAAAGGGAGGAGCCCCAGGGAAGGAACGGGCGGCTCCAGGGCTGTGGGGTCCGGTCTGTGGGGAAATCTTTGGGTGCTGTGGGGCCTCCTGCTGCCCAAAGCTGCTCGGTCCTCCTCAGACAGCCGTGCCCGGGATCAGTTTACGGCCGGGGGCTGGAGATCACAAATCCCGGCTGGAGATCGCAAATCCCGGCGGGGCCTGGGAGGGAGCAGAGCGGTGATCAAAGGTGCGCGGGGTCTGAGCTCGCCGCAGCCAGCTCCAGCCAGCCCTTAAGCCTTTCGCGTTTGGAGAGGAGGGGGATCTGATTTCAGGGAGTGAGGACCTGAAAGGCTGTCGGGAGCCTGGCAGGGCACGGGGCGGGGAGCCTGGCCAGGCACATCCAGGGAAATCACTGGGGCTGCTGGTGGGATTGAGGGGAAAGAGGGAATATGGGCGTGGAGGGGTTGTTTGGGGAAAGCACAGGGAATTTGGGAAATCACTGGGGCTGGATGTGGGGTTGAAGGGAAACAGGGAATACAGACATGGAGGGGTTGCTTTGGGGAATCACAAGGAGTGGTTTGCGGGATTGAGGGGAAACGGGGAATACAGAGATGGAAGAGTTGTTTTGGGGAATTACAGGGAATTTGGGAAATCACTGGGGCTGGATGTGGGGTTGAAGGGAAACAGGGAATACAGACATGGAGGGGTTGCTTTGGGGAATCACAAGGAGTGGTTTGCGGGATTGAGGGGAAACGGGGAATACAGAGATGGAAGAGTTGTTTTGGGGAATTACAGGGAATTTGGGAGATTGCCCTGGCTGTGGGGTTGAAGGGAAAGAGGGAATAGGCACATGGAGGGGTGGTTTTGGGAAAGCACAAGGAGTGGTTTGTGGGATTGAGGGGAACCAGGGAATACAGAGATGGAGGGGCTGTTTTGGGGAATTACAGGGAATTTGGGAAATCACTGGGGCTGAATGTGGGATTGAAGGGAAACAGGGAATACAGACATGGAGGGGTTGTTTTGGGAAATCCCAAGGAGTGGTTTGCAGGATTGAAGGGAATGAGGGAACACAGAGATGGAGGGGTTGTTTTGGGAAATCACAGGGAATTCGGGAAATCACAAGGGCTGGCTGTGGCATTGAGAGGAAAGGGGGCATACAGGCGTGGAAGGGCGGTTTGGGGAAATCACAAGGAGCGGTTGGCGGGACTGACAGGAAAGAGGCCAAACCGCGGAGTTTTGGGGCAGGAATTCACCCGCCAGGCCAGCGCAGAGGTGACACCGGGATGTCCCACGGGCTCAGGCCTCTCACCGCAGCTCCTGCCCCGAGCCGTGGGGCCAAGCCCGGCTTGGGGCAGCCCCAGGGCTCTCCCCTGTTCCTCCGGAGCCATCCCCGCCCCGCTGCTGTCCCACAGCCCTTGGAGGGACGCGGCGGGGACGCTCCCGGGTGGGGCGTGCGGGAGCGGGGACGCTGCCCCTGCCTTCCCCGAGCTCCGCAGCGGCACCGAGAGCCCCTCGCTGCCTCCCGTCTCTCCCCGAGCCTCTCCCAGCTTCTCCTCTGCCTCTCCCTCTCCTCTCTCCTCCATTTGATGCGGAGAGGAGCTGTCTGCCACTCGCGCGTCTGTTCCGAGAAGGGATCAGAAGTTTCAGCGAGCGCTCGGCGCCTCTCCTTTGATCCATGTCCTGAGGCCTGCTTGACAGCGGAAAAAAGCATGGAGACAAAACGACTCAGTCAAAGTGATTCCTGACAACTGTCTCTGTGAGATAAGGAAGCTCTCTGTGTCTTGGTGGGGTTTTTTTTTATTTTTTTTTCTATTTTTTTCTATTTTTTTTATTTTTTTCTAATACCGCCTCTCCGTTTCCATAAGAAGCGGAGTCACTTTAAACCAGAGGAGCAGCAGAGAAGAGCCGAGCACGGAGCTGAGCTTTATCGCGCTTCCTGTCTCCTTTTTCCAGCACTTTTTAAATTTTTTTAATTTTTTCCCCCCTATAAACCCCCTCTTTTCCCCCTGTTTTTCTCTCCCTCCTTTCCCTCGCGCTGCAACGATGCGGCTCCAGAGCAATCCCGGCGCGGTGGCGGCGGCCAGGACATTATTCCAAGCGCAGGGAGATGCCAGCTGTCCCCGCGAGGGGCTGCGGGGCACACGGAGAGCCCATTATGTGACAATAGCCAGCCCTTCCAGGGAAGGGAGGCGGCCTCATTAAGAGCCGGGCTTTACCCACCGCTGGCCACTTAAGCGCTCCTCGGAGCCGTTCCCCCGCTGCCGAGCCCCGGGATTTATTTTTTGGGATGGTTTAATTCCGCTTGCCTGGCTAGTGTCACGCAGGGAATGTCCCCTCGCCTCCTCCCTCCTCCGGGGCGCTGGAGGGTGCAGGGCCTGGGAAAGGCGTGTGGGAACAGGGATTGGGATTGGGATTGGGATTGGGATTGGGGCTGGGCTCTCAGGGGGTGCCCACACACAAGGCAAGCGCTGGGGAGGTGGCTCACAGACCGCGGTGCTGAGGGACCGGGGGGACAGGGCCGCTCCAGCCGGGTGAGGAGCCATGGGAATGCAGGGATGGATCCCGGCCGCCCGGGCTGCTCTGGAAAGCTGCCGGGGGCCTGAGGTGACAAAGCCTGGCTTGGGGCCTGAGGTGACAGAGCCTGGCTTGAGGCCCGGAGACAAGGAGGGGGCTCAGAGGTCCCTGGCAGGACAAGGGACAGAGCCACGCTCGGGGGATGGGGACAGGGATTGGAGAGGCATGGAATGGGTTGGGGTGGAAGGGACCTGGAAGCTCAACCTTGTTCCCACCCCTCCCGTGCGCAGGGACCCCTCCCACCATCCCAGGCTGCTCCAAGCTGCCCGTGGGCACTTCCAGGAGCGGAATTCCAAGCTCGGAGTCCATCCCAGCCATGCAGAGCCTCTCTCTCTCTCGGCCGGGGAGTTCCTCTCCCCCTGGCTCTCCATAATTAGGTTTTTTTGTCGCGGGTTCACTCCGGAGTGAAACTCCATTAGCTGGGGACTGGGGGGCGGCAGGGCCCCGCGGAGGGGGAGGGTCCCTTCCCCCCAGAACCACGCTGTGCCGCGCTGATAAACAGCAAATATCGGGGAACGGGATTTCCGCATTATCTGAGCGCGGCAGAAAATCAAAATTTCAGTCTAAATCCGAGGAGACGAAGCTCATAAGCTCCTCCAGCTGATACAGATGCCGAGCCCAGCCGGAGAAGGCTCAGGAGGCACAAAATAACATTTTTTCGTTGGGGAAAAAAAAAGGAGAGAGAGGAAAAAAAAAGAAGTAGAAGAAGAAAAGAAAAGAAAGCAAAAAAAGAATGAACGGGAAGGGAGAAGCAAGAAATCTTTGGGGGCTGCCTGCGGGGAGGGAGGGAAGCAGGAAGGGAGGGAGGAGAGGTGGTGCAGAGAAGAAAATTGTGTGGTGCTGCAGCCCCTTCCTGGGGAGGGGAGAAATAGCCGGGAGGGGGCTGGGGGGGCTGGAGGATACTGGGGAGGNGGGGCCGGGCAGTGCTGGGGATGGGCCTGGGGGTGCTGAGGACGGAGCCAGGCAATGCTGGGCAGTGCTGGGCAGTGCTGGGCAGTGCTGGGGATGGGGCCGGGCAGTGCTGGGGATGGGCCTGGGGGTGCTGAGGACGGAGCCAGGCAATGCTGGGCAGTGCTGGGCAGTGCTGGGCAGTGCTGGGCAGTGCTGGGCAGTGCTGGTGAGGGGTCCCGGGGACGGGGCTGGCGCTGCCCACCCCAGGAAGTTCCCCAAGGGCGGTCCCGGCTCCGCGCTGCTCCGGGCCGGACCTGCGGGCCGGCAGCAGCTGCGGGAGGCTCTGGCAGCGCCGTAAGGAGCGATCCGAGCGCGCAGCTGAACCCCGGGCCCGCCCCGGATCAGGAGCCGCACGGGGCCTTCCCCACCCCAAAAGCCGAGCCCGGGTTCAGCCGCTCCACCGGGAGCTCTGCGGCTCCTCCGTGCCTGGAACCGGCTCAGCAGTGCGGGAGTGATGCCAGGGATAGCTGGGAACTGCTCCTGGACCGGGATGGGGCTCCCTAAAAAAGGGATGGGGCTCCCTAAAAAGGGTCGGGGCTCCCTAAAACCCAGCAGTGGGGTGGGAGCGGCTCTGCAGTGCGGGAGTGATGCCAGGGATAGCTGGGAACTGCTCCTGGACCGGGATGGGGCTCCCTAAAAAAGGGATGGGGCTCCCTGAAAACCCTGCAGCGGGGTGGCAGCGGCTCAGCAGTGCCGGGCTGGCCGCGCTCGGTGGCACCGCGGGGCACAGGGACGCGGCTCCGCCTGTCCCGGAGGAATTTTCTTCATCCCGCTGTGATTCCACCGCACTTCCCAGGCGGTTCCAGTGCCGGCTGGAGCGGGAATTCCCAGAGCATCCCGTGTAGCCGTGTCCCGGCCGTCTCCGCATCCCTGGTGCTGTTTCCTGACCTTCCCTGCACCACAGACTCCATAAACCGGCAGAACCCGCAGCTCCAGGGGTTTTTCCCGAGGGAATGCGGTCCGGCCGCGTCTCTGTGCAGCTCCAGAGGCTCCGGGCTTTCCCCGGGGCTTCTCCTCAGCGCTGTTTGGAGCAAGGAAGGAGAAGAAGCAGGGACGAGGTGCAGGGAAGGTGTTCTTGGTTCCTGGGCTCGTTTTAAGTCAGAAAACAAAGAAATTCCTCACCCTGAGCCACTTCCTCAGCTCCTGGCAATGTCCGTTCCCCTTTCCCACCTCGTTTCTAATCCCATCTCTAAAGCGACGTCTTCCAGGCCAGGAATTTTGGGGTCTGCGTTCCAGTTTTCTGGGATAACCTCAGTCGGTCTGTGTGGGTCCGGGGGCCACTGGTGGAGCTGAACCCCAAAATTTGGGGTTTTCCCAGGGAAAACTCAAGGCTCTGAGTAACCCCAGCGCTGGAGCGAGTTCTGCTGCTGAGGGAAAGGAGGGGACTGATTTTGGATGAGGAGGAGGAAGAAGGGTTTGGAATGCCTTGGAAACCTTGGATGCCTTTGGGAACATCCCGGTTGTACTGGCAAAGTTCAGTCTGGGAATTTCTCGGATGCTGCTGCCGGTGTGGGATTTGTCCCGCCGCTGGTCCTGTCCCATTCCGTGGTCTCTCCTCATGGGGCAGATTTTCCCCTGGAATATTTGCGCTTCCCCTTCTCCCGAGTGCTCACACAGAAGCCCTAAAACCGAAAATTGGGAAGTCAGAGCAGGGAGGGATCTCTGATCCCACCAGCTGGGGCTGAGCTCTGTGCTACCAGAGCTTAGAACCGGTTTTAAGGGGCCCTGCATCTCGTTAAGGATGGAGATCTCGATTCCGTCCTTTAGGGTTGGTGTTTTGGGGTCCCCTGGTGCTCAGGCTCAGGCACAGAGGAGCTCCTGGGGATGGATCTCTGGTCCCGCAGCCGGGGGGGAGCTCAGCACTATCAGAGCCAGTTCACACCAGCTTAGAACAGGTTTTAAAGCACCCCACATCTCGTTAAAGATGAAGATCACGATGCCATCCTTTAGGGTTGGTGTTTTGGGGTCCCCTGGCGCTCAGGCAGAGCTGGCAGTGCCTTGGTTCTGCTCTTTGTGTCCCCAGCAGAATTTGGGCTGCAGGAAAGGCTGAATTAACCCTGAGGGCTGTGCTGAGCTCGGCACTACTGGATCTTAGAACCGGTTTTAAGGCGCCCCACATCTCGTTAAGGATGGAGATCTCGATGCCGTCCTTTAGGGTTGGTGTTTTGGGGTCCTCTGGCGCTCAGGCTCAGACACAGAGGAGCTCCTGGGGAGGGATCTCTGTGGTCCCACAGCCAGGGCTGAGCTCAGCACTACTGGAGCCGTTTCACACCAGCTTAGAACCAGTTTTAAAGCGCCCCTCATCTTGTTAAGGATGGAGATCTCGATGCCGTCCTTTAGGGTTGGTGTTTTGGGGTCCCCTGGCGCTCAGGCTCAGACTCAGAGGAGATCCTGGGGGTGGCTTTTGGCCCTAAAATCTCCCGTGGCTTTGCCCACCCAGCCTGAGCCCAGGCCTTGCCTGCCCTCAGCCTCTCGGCCACTCCACGCGGTCACTCCGGCTCTCCCAGCCCTGCCACCAGTCCTAGTCCCTCCAGCAGCCTCTCCCTCCTTCCCCGCTTCCTTCCACCGGGATCTGGGAGCTGGGAGAGGTTTCCCGAAGCCCGGCCGGGGGCGGGAGGTCAAGGCCCGGCGAGTGTTTCCGTTTAGTTCCAGATACCAGCCTGACAGGTGGGCGCCTCTTGATGAATTCCCAGCGCCCCTAAAAGCTCCCGGGATCCCAGGACGCGGCCCCCTTCCAATCCAGGCGGAATTCGGGGGGAAAAACTGTGGGAATGTGGGGGGTTCTGTCCATCCAGGCTCCAGGAAAATCGGGATTTGGGATGCAGGGGATGCCAGTGTCCGGCTGAACTCTGGGAAAATCAGGATTTGTGATGCAGGGGATGCTGCCCGAAAATCCCAGGTTTCTCCCACAGAACAGCTCCGGGGAAATTCCCAAGGATTCTGTTGGAGCAGAGTGAGTTTTGGAGGGGAGGTAAATCCCATTTGCCCCAAAAAAACCCCAGGAAACCCCAAAAAGTAATGGGGACCTCCAAAGCCATCCCGGGAACCCCAAAAAACAACAGAGATCCCCCAAAACGCCCAGGGAACCCAAGAGACTCCCAAAAACCACCCAGGAACCCCCAAAACCCCAACTGGGAGCTCCCCAGGGACCCTAAAAACCACCTGGGACCCAAACCCAGTCAAACCCCCCAAAAATCCCTTCCAGACCCCTCCAAGCCCCCCCAAATTCGCCCCCCAAGCCTCCCCAGACCCCAAAGCCCTCTCCCCANCTCTGTGGTCCCACAGCCGGGGCTGAGCTCAGCACTACTGGAGCCAGTTCATACCAGCTTAGAACCAGTTTTAAGGGGCCCCGCATTTTGTTAAGGATGGAGATCTCGATGCTGTCCTTTAGGATTGGTGTTTTGGGGTCCCCTGGCGCTCCGGCAGAGCTGGCAGTGCCTTGGTTCTGCTCTTTGTGTCCCCAGCAGAATTTGGGCTGCAGGAAAGGCTGAATTAACCCTGAGGGCTGTGCTGAGCTCGGCACTACTGGATCTTAGAACCGGTTTTAAGGCGCCCCNAAAACGCCCCCTCCTCACCTCCAAACATATAGAGCCACTCCTCAAAATGCCCCAAAATCCCCCAAAACTCCCCCAAAACCCCTCTGGTGGATTTTCCTGGTTTTTCTGTTAAAATAACTCAACTTACATTAAAAAACCCTCATTTTACGTTAAAAAAACTCAATTTATGTCAAAAAACCCTCAACTTATGTTAAAAGGAATCAACTTATGTTAAAAAACCTCAATTAATATTAAAAAACTCAACTTACATTAATAAAAACTCAACTTATGTTTAAAAAACTCAACTTATATTAAAAAAACTCAACTTACATTAAAAAAATCAAATTGCTTTTTAAAAAAATCAATTTACATTAAAAAAACCTCAAGTTACATTAAAAAAACCCAACTTACGGTAAAAGAAACTCAACTGATGTTAAAAAGCATCAACTTATGTTAATAAAACTCAACTGACATTAAAAAATGTCAACTTATATTAAAAAAAACTCAACTTACGTTAAAAAATCTCAACTTATGTTAAAAAACTCAACTTATGCCAAAAAAACTTAACTTACTTAAAAAAAACCCTCAACTTACATTAAAAAACCTCAACTTGTGTTAAAAAAACTCAATTTACATTAAAAAAACTCAACTTACGTTAAAAAACTCAACTTATGTCAAAAAAACCTCAATTAACATTAAAAAATCTCAACTTATGTTAAAAAAACCCAACTTATGTTAAAAAAAGCCCCAACTTACATTAAAAGAACTCAACTTACATTAAAAATCTCAACTTACATTAAAAAAAACCAACTGATGTTAAAAAAAACTCAACTTATGCCAAAAAAACCTCAATTTATGTTAAAAAACCCCAACTTATGTTAAAAAAACCCAACTTATGTCAAAAAAGCTCAACTTACATTAAAAAAACCTCAAGTTGCATTAGAAGAACTCAACTTACGTTAAAAAAAACTCAACTTATGTAAAAAAAACCTCAATTTATGTTAAAAAAACCCAACTTATGTCAAAAAAACTCAGCTTATGTCAAAAAAACTCAACTTATGTCATAAAAACTCAACTTACATTAAAAAAACCTCAAGTTGCATTAAAAGAACTCAACTTACGTTAAAAAAAACTCAACTTATGTAAAAAAAACCTCAATTTATGTTAAAAAAACCCAACTTATGTCAAAAAAACTCAGCTTATGTCAAAAAAACTCAACTTATGTCATANACTCAACTTACATTAAAAAAAACTCATGTCAAAAAATCTCAACTTACATTAAAAAAATCAATTTACATTAAAAAAACTCAACTTATGTTAAAAAAAATCAACTGACGTTAAAAAAACTCAACGTATGTTAAAAAAACTCAATTTATGTTAAAAAAACTCATGTTAAAAAAAAACTCATGTCAAAAAAACTCAACTTATTAAAAAAACCTGAACTTACATTTTAAAAACCCTCAATTTACGTTAAAAAACCCTCAACTCACGTTAAAAAACCCAACTCATGTTAAAGAAACTCAACTTACATTAAAAAAATC
Source organism: Dicrurus megarhynchus (assembly GCA_013399195.1). Taxonomy (NCBI): domain Eukaryota; kingdom Metazoa; phylum Chordata; class Aves; order Passeriformes; family Dicruridae; genus Dicrurus; species Dicrurus megarhynchus. The sequence continues at coordinate 29,106 of VXAD01013327.1, forward strand.
AATTTACATTAAAAAAACTCAACTTATGTTAAAAAAACTCATGTTAAAAAAAAACTCATGTCAAAAAATCTCAACTTACATTAAAAAAAGTCAACTTACGTTAAAAAGAATCAACTTACGTTAAAAGGAACTCGACTTACATTAAAAAAACCTCAACTTATGTCAAAAAACCCTCAATTTACTTTAAAAAAAAACCCAATTTAAGTTAAAAAAAATCCACTTATCGCCGTTTCTCCCGGCCGCGCCTCCCGCTTCATTCCGACAGCGCCGATTTCCGTGGATCTCCTGTCGGCTCCCGGCGTCTCCCTTGGGATAAACGGGGAAAAAAAGGAAAGGCAGAGAGAAAAACCCAAAACTGCGAGCGAAATAAAAGCCGATATCCGACAGAATCTCTCCCAGGGATCTCAGTGATTAAAAAAAAAATTAATATATATAAAAAAAATTTTTAAAAAAAAGGAATATTTTCTCTCCCGGCTGCCGTTTGTTAAAGGCACGGCAGCCACGGGCGGGTTCCTCGCTAATTTCGTGCGCGCTTTTATCGCGGCGGTGATTCTGCGGCGGCTTTATCCCCCGATAAGTGGATTAGTCGTCGAGCTGAAACAAAAAGGTGTTTGACGAGCGGGAAGCCCCGAAGAACGCGTTTGTTTTCTGAAGAATGGCGCCGCGTTCGCCGCTCGCCGCGGTGCCGGGGCGTCGTAGGGGAATTTCGTCGCCCGAAAAGGGGGGAAAGAAATCCCCCGAGATTTCCTGCCCCGCGCAGCCAGAGCCTCTCGCTGCTCTCGGGGGTTTGGGGTGCAGGGGATGCTGCCTGAAAATCCCGGGTTTGTCCCCCAGAACAGCTCCGGGGAAATTTCCGAGGTTTCTGTTGGAGCGCAGTGAGTTTCGGAGGGGAGGTAAATCCCATTTACTCCCAAAAAAAAACCCTCAGGGAATCTGCCCAGGGAACCCCAAAAACCCAACAGGGACTCCCAAAACCAACAGGAACCTCCAAAAACCCCCAGGGATCCCCAAAAACCCAGCAGGGACTCCCAAAACCAACAGGAACCTCCAAAAACCCCCAGGGATCCCCAAAAACCCAACAGGGACTCCCAAAACCAACAGGAACCTCCAAAAACCCCCAGGGATCCCCAAAAAGCAACAGGGACCCCCAAAACCAACAGGAACCTCCAAAAACCCCCAGGGATCCCCAAAAAGCAACAGGGACCCCCAAATGGGGTTTGGCCCCGGCAATTTGGCTGCTGAGGAGGAGTTTGGGGTTTTTAT
>VXAD01013328.1:10015-32902 GCA_013399195.1 Dicrurus megarhynchus
TTCCTTCCTTCCTTCCTTCCTTCCTTCCTTCCTCTCTTCCTCCTTTCCCTTCCTTCCTCTCTTCCTTCCTTCCTCCTTCTCTTCCCTTCTCCTCCGGAGACAGTTTGGAGGGGCTGCTGTCTCCCCACAGCCAGCACAGCCCCTCCAATGTGGGGGGCATAGGGGAGCCCCCAGACTCTCCCCAGCAAGGAGAAAGCAGCAGCTCTGAGCATTGCAGACACTTCCAGCCCGGCAACAAATATTCCACGCAGGTCTGAAAGAAACCTTGGGATAGTTTAGAAAATTCCCTGCAGGGGAAACTCTGTCCCTCTGTGTGCCCTTTGCAGGGAACATNTGTGTGCCCGTTGCAGGGAACATGGGCCGGCACCACTACGAGATGTTCACCAAGTTTGGGGACGACGGCTTCCTCCTGCACCTGGACAATGCCCGAGGGTGAGGCAGCGGGAGGCAGGCGGTCGGGAGGGGGGAAGGAGGAGGGCACCACTGAACTCTGCTTCACCCCCCAGGTTTGGGAGGCATTCCCACGATGAAATCTCCATCCTGGCTCCGCTCTCCCAGTGCTGCACGTAAGTGCCAGCTCCACCTTCCTTCCTTCCTTCCTTCCTTCCTTCCTTCCTTCCTTCCTTCCTTCCTTCCCAGGAATGTTGGTGTTCCAGCTGTCACTGGGAAGTCACCCAGGCCTGGCTCCATCCAGCAGCTCAAGGAGGACCCTGCTAATCCCAGCCAAGGATGCTGGAGCATGGGAATCCCAAGTGGAAAAGCATTCACTGACAGAGCAGGGGGCACTGTCCATTGGATCAAACCCTTCCAGAAAGTTCTATCAGCCTTTCCCAGCCCATCAGCATGAGGTGCTATCAGGAAGCACAAATCTCCATCCAAAATCCTGGTGGAACTTTGATGCAGTTAATCAAGTTTCCTCTTCTCATGGCATGAAGCAGAAGTTCATAAATTTAACCCTATGTTCCCCCTTCATTAATTCACATAAATCAGCAGCTGAAAGTTAAATTTAAGAGGCAGAAGCAGCTGCTCTTCCCTGGGGTTTCTCTTCAGGAGATGTGTAGCCTTTTTCCTTGCTGTACCTGTGCCTTGTCCTCCTCGGGGTGGTAACTGCACTCTCCCCACACACCTTTAATTTTAAGAACTGTTACTTGCACTCAGCAAGTCTTTTCATTTCTAATTGCAGGCTCACAGGGAATCCTTCTCTTGAAATTTTGTGCAGTTTGAAATTAACTCTGCCTCTTAATTTGACCTGCATGCTGTAATATCCACAGGTCACATCATTCCTGTTCTTCCAGATCCACCTCCCAGAAACCACTCTTAAATTCATTCTTGTGAAAGGCAGTGCTAAGAGGACCTGAACACCTTGTCATAAGCAAACTAGGGCCAGGAACAGCATAAAAGCAACTCGTGCTGCCTGGGGGAGACACACAAACCCTCATTTCCCACAAGAGCCAATCCATTTGGAGTGGGAGAGCACCTAAAAACCACTTGGAAAGGAAGGGAAGAGGTTTTATTTGAGTAAGCACACAGAGGCCACAAATTTCAGCCTGGCCTGACCAACAACCTGGACTCAGCCCACCGAGTCACCTCCTTGCTCCGACACCACGCTGAGCAGGAAAGCTCTGGGAGCACAGGGATGCTGCAGGCAGCCTGCTTCCTTCCCTGTTAAACACACCTATCTCATTCCCAGCTGACTTCTGCTCCAAGTCTGGCTCCCAGCAGATTTGGGTCTGTATTTTTAGCCGCCTTTCACAGCTCCCAGCCCAGCCCCTGTCCCACACGTCGAAGGCTGCAGGTCTCCTCTCCCAGCACAGTGCTTGGCACAAACACAGACATGCCATGAGCTGCTCCTTTCCCTGAAAGCACCAAAACCCTCCTGGAGGCACAGCCAGGCCTGAGAAGAGCCCCGGTGAGCCTGATGAAGGCCCTGGAAGGCTCGGGGTGAAACGTTCAGCAGGTCAGCACAGCCACAGGGGCACAGTGGGAGCAGAGCGGGGCCGGGGCAGCGTTTCCATCTCAGCCCTGCCCGTGCTCTGCCCGTTTGTTGTGTAACTGTTCCAGCACTCGATCAGCTGCTCCCCACGGGTCAGACCAGCCCGTTCTGCACCTCCAAGCGCCATCGCTGTTGGGACCAGAGCAAACACAGCTGGTGTTTACCCACAGCAGCTCCTGCACCGGCCCTGCCTCGAAGGACAGCACACAGATGCTCCTTCACATCTGCTCTGGGCACAGCTTTCCCTGGCAGCAGCAGCAGCAGCAGCAGCTCACAGCTGGGGTTTAAGGCTTCCTTGCCAACCCTCACACTTGATCAATTGATGATTTTATTTTGTTCAGCAATATTAGTGCAGGAAGGTGATGCCTGCCCCTGTGGCAGCAGCATCCTCCTTCCCTCGTGTTACACTGACCACAGACACACACCTTGCTCAGCTACTCCTGATTTAGGTTAGATATCAGGGAAAAATTTTCCTGGAAAGGGTTGTAAAACATCGGCACAGGCTGCCCAGGCAAATTGTGGAGTCACCATCCCTGGAAGTCTTTAAAGGACGTGTGGATGTGGCACTTGAGGACATGGTTTGATGGTTCTGGGACAGCAGCTGGACTTGATGATCCTAAAGGCCTTTTCCAACCTTAGCGATTGTCCCCAGCACCTGGTACAGCCCCAGCCCTTTCCCAAACAGCGCGTGGCCTGCTGGAGCTGCAGAGACCCAGATCAACATTCCCAGCGGATGTCCTGGGTAAACAACAGCCATAGAAAGACAAATTCTGGAGCTGGCTAAAATGGATCTGACTACACCTTTTTCCACCTGAAAATTCTGGCTCAGCTGAATCCAAATGGTTCCACACACATGGACCACTTTGTTTCCAAGATTTAAAGGGCAATGACTACAACCACTGATTCATTTCAGTATTATCCCTGCTGAAGTCAACACATTTCTGCTGAGGATTAAACAAATGATTTCAGAATACTTCATTTCGTGCCCAGAAGCATTCCAAGATTGCAGCTTTTCATCCCATTTTCTGTCAAAGCAAATCATATTTGAATCTCAGTACCCCTTAAGGTGAAAAGTCACACTTACATCAGTTCCAGGAAATAATTCCCTTTTTTTTGCTCAGACTTTTGACAGAAGATATTTTCTCATTCTTGTCTTTTCATTTACCTCCCCTCTGCTCCCATCATAAATGTCATCCTTGGGGGATGGCACCACCCTGCAGAACCTGGGGAACTGGGTCATCTCTGACTCACTCACTACTGAGAATTTCAGTCATGTTTATTTCTCTCCTGCCAGAAATTTGCAGTACAAATACTCTGGAAAAACAAAGGCAGAAGTAGAGGTTTCTGCAAAAAATTTCATTACCCTCCAAAATTAAAATTAAAGAACTTTTGTTGCAAAGTTCTTTAAATTTCTTCACCCATCTCTGCCCTCCTGCTGCCGAGAGGCTCAGCTGCTCTTGCTGGGAGCCATTAAGTTGTTGATTTCTTTTTTTTCCAGAATAAAGAGGACGACGTTACTGCGGCTGCAGCTCTTGGCGGAGCCCGAGTACCGGCTCAGCGACGTGATGAGGGAGTCCCTCCTGCAGGACCCCCTGGCCCCTGTGCTCACTGAGCCCCATCTCCTGGCCCTGGACAGACGGTTACAGCTCATCCTGGAAGCCGTGGGCAAGTGCATCGACACCTTTGGAGAGGCCACGGTGGTGGCCAACGACACCGCGCAGCCCCAGAGCCCCGCAGCGGACAGAGCGAAGCTGGACACTTAAACAGAGCCCAGAGCCAGGGAAAACCCTGCAGGGCGAGTGGCAGCTTCAGGAACTGGTCATTTCCACCCACAAACACCTGCAGAGACTGAGAGGGGAAACTTCAGAAGATCAAGAATCACTTTGGGCTCCTCTGCTGGTGTTTACCCGGAGCTCCTGTGCTCGGCCAGCGTGCTGGTGTGACTGCAGCAGATCTTTGCACCCCAAACACAGCTCTGGGCTGCAAAGGCTGTGCTCTCCAGATCTGGAGTTGGCCGTGCCCTTGGGAGGGTGGGGGAACACCTGACCTTGGTTTGCTCAACCTCCATGGGGGCTTGGTCTTGCTAGAGAAGGACGTGAACTCGACCTGAGGATGAGGGTTGAATAAAGAGATGCCAAGAGCATTTTCTTCTTATGAAGTCTTTGTTCTGCAATCAGGAGTCTGTATTTGAGAAAAGGGCAGCCCCTGCCACTGGCACAAGACAGGACATTGATCCAGCTTGGCAGACCAAAGGGCACCTGCACATGCTCCCCGTGAGGCCTGTGCTGCAGCAGCGTCACCCCACATCGAGCTGTGCACGTCCCACAAAGCCTCACAAGGCAGTAAAACCACTTCTCTTACCTGCCTGAAGAGCCAGTGTGGATATAGAACAGAGGCAGTGTTGCCTTAGACCCCAAAGAAAAAAACCCAAACTAAAAAAAAAACCACCCCAAAATCAAACCACTCTGAGACACACAACTGTATTTACAATTCAAGAACCCATTTCTGGGGAAAACATTTTGCCAGAGTGGGGGGAATCTATCTCAGGTCATCTCCTCACGTCTTTTAAAATAATTTTCTCCTCATATCTTTTAAAATCATTTAGGTTGTCACAATTAGCTGGGAAATAGAAATGGTATCCCAGTCCTGCCCCGTCTCTGTGCATTTTGAGGAGATGCAACAGAAACTGGGGACCAAAAAAGTGTGGGGAGGGAGTTATCGTGGGTATTTCAGTTCCCAGTTCATCCTGCACCTCCCAACAAGGTTCAAGAATAACTGGATTAGTGAAGCTCTCTTTAATGGCTTTTTCCTTCAACTGTTAGGAATTATTACATTGAGCCTTTTGGCAGCCTGGGGAAAGCAGTTGAGAACTCTGTTGATAATTTATCATCCTTAAGGGGGGGAAAAAAGCCAACAAAAAACCCCACACCATCACCAATCTACCAGAAACTCATCCTAAACTAACCTTTAAGTTAAACAAAACCCACTTACAGCACTGCAGACCTTCTAGAGGATCCCAAAATCCCTGCACAAAAGCTGTCAGGCAGCATTCTAACAGGATCCCAGCAGGCTGCTGCACCACCACCGGCTCCTTTTCCCATGGGCTGGAATTTTGCCCGGCTGAAAGGGAACTCAGTGACACCAACAAGTGCCTGGATGATGCAAGGAAGGAACAAAGCTCACTTGGCCACAGCTGTTTTCCACAGGGGATTGTGCTGGTGCTTCCTTTAACTCCACAATAATCGGACAATGCACCTGTTCCCAAACTGCAAACCACAGGAGAGGCTGCAGTTCTAATTTGAGTGTGGCTCCACAGGTGCCCATTTGTAGGTTTGAGGAAGTTTGGAGCATTTCTTAGTGAAGAAATTCCTCCAGTATTCTGAGGCCACGAAGGTTAGCAAAAACCCCATGTAAACCCACCAAAACCCCCACACAAACCCCACTCCAGGCTCCTTTAGTCTCTCCCAAGCTGTGGTTCAGACAAGTCCTTGCATTTCCAACTTTTCAACAGTCTCTAACAGAATTCTTGGCCTTTTTACTCTTGGGATTTACAGACCTTTTTACTCTTGTGGACAGAGAACAGATGAAAATAAAGAGGATTTCACTCCCTCTCAGCATGTTTTGCTGTGTTGGTTATTTCTGTCCGGGACAATGAATTCCCAAAGTTTTATCTCCCTCTACCGGTGACTTTTTGTGCTCTCACCACACAGAACACACCCAGAATTAATTCCACCGTTTGTCATGGAATGGTGACTGCTGCTTCACCAGGAAGCACATGGCAACAGAAGATAAGCTTAAATTAAAGCTGTAGTTATGGACAATATACTTCCAGTTATGAGGCTGAAAGTGGAGGGTTTAAAGTTTCACTTTAGGTAATAAAATTCTGGTTTCAGCCTGGTTTTTTCAGTGGGGGGGATTGGGAAAGGGAGGGCAGGGTGAAGGAAACAAACCCAGGGATATTTAAATGGCTGGTACAGGAACAGGGTTCTTATTTTTCTTCTCCTTTGCATGACAGATCCATTTTTATTGTACCTTCAAAGCTGGGTGATTCAGCTTTCTTGGAGCTGGATGTAAAACACATCCAAGCCCGAGCTGCTTCAGGTCACTCTTCAATTTTTTTTTCCTACTTCATCACAGTTGAAAATCCCCCTTTTTCCATTTCCCACCACAACTTCTTCATGATTCCCCATCACATGTTCAAAACCTTCATTAAAGGGGTTGTGGAGATGGGAGCAGCCAACTTGGAAAGGCTCCTGAGCTCCCAGAATCATGGCTGGGCTGGGAATGACCAACTTGGAGAGATCAAAGCAGCACGAGTTGCCAGGAGCCAAAGAGGACAGAGGTACCTTGTGGCTGCCAGAGCTCCAGAGGAATTTCCAGGCTGGCACGTGGAGACCGAGCTCTCCCCAGGCTCCAGGGGGAAGCCAGGACCTGAACTCACCCCTCTGGAGTTTACACCAGGATAATCCATTAAGCTGCTTATTTTCTGCTGCCTCATTCATAACATACCCTCTAAAGCCAAAGGGAAACACAAGGTAGAGGGGGGGGGGAATAAAATAAAAGAGGCTGATTGCATTTAAGAATTTAAATCATTTTATTGCTTTACCTGCCATTAGGACAATCTATAACAAAAGGAATATAATATAATATATTAGCACATACAGTAAATCAGACTTATAGAGTCAGGTAACAATACAAAAATGGTCCTCTGGTTGACTATAGCTTCCTAGGGCAATAGACTTCATCAATTTGCTGAAGATAGACTAGCAAAAAATTACTTCTAAAGCCCTGAATGTTAGCTAAGGCAAAACTATGCCAATTGTGGTTTCAAACATATTGAAATTGCACACAAAGGTAAAGCTATAACTGTGTTTAATATTTAACTCGGACTTAGCTGATTTATCTTAAAATCTTGTAGGTAAAACTACAAAAGGGAGTAAACAGCAAGCTAAAAAGATGCAGTAGTGAAACTTGATTAGAAAGCCTTATATAAAAAAAATGTGCAGTTTGTTTTTTTTTTTTGTGGAGCTCTAACTGGTTTACACAGTTTTTGGTGCTTTAATGTAACACAAAGAACACATATGAAGAAAAAAACCTGCAGAGTTAAAACTTAAGAAAAAAGTTTTACCAAAAAAAGGAAAAAAGAAAAAAAAAAAACCAACAAAGAACCAGAAAAAGGTAGCATTTGCTTATTCCTTAAGGACTCTGGCAGAAATCCTCTATTCAACATCTCCTCGGTAGAGAACTCAAACCACAAGCATTTCAATCCCCTTCTTGGGATTTCAGTTTCAGAAATACCCTGAAACCTTTTGTAAAGGCTTGATACCTTCAGTATTATTCTGCATCAATTAGCAGACTCCTCCTGATTCTCTCGATGCCTGGGAAAACATTGGATTTGAATCCACACCACCTCAGAAAGGAAATAAAACGAGGGCTCCATCATTAAAGTAGTTGCACAACAAATGCCAAACTGCTTGCTGTCACTCCCAAATACAAACCTATGCTACTTGATATAAATTACAGTTTAAAGGAAACCTTAAAAATTGCCTACAATTATTGAACCGTGGAATTCAGTAAAAACTTTTGGGAAGTCTTGGTGAGCACAGAGTAATGGAACACAAAGCTGGGAAATACTGAAATACATTTAAGACTCCGCAACAGATTGAACTTGGAAAAAAAAAAAAGAGTGGGGATGAAATGAGTGTGGTGGAAATTCCATAAGCAAGAAAAGAGAATGCACCTTTTGGCTTTGAACTAGATTTATAGTGAAGCATTTTTAAAATGATGAACTGACAGCTCTAAAAACTTAAAACAACTGAGTGTTGCAGGAAAGTTCAAACATTCCATTTTTCTGCCTCACATTCTCCACCAAGAACAATGGAGCTGTACAGACCAGCAATCTTGTCACCTGCAAGTGATGCTGGCCAAAACACTCAGCATTTATTTTCCCTGGTAACAAAGGGTCACTTGAACTGATGGTGATTTTTGAAAAGTCAACTGAGGATTAACAAAACAATTCACAGGGAAAAATCAAATGTTTGCTTTCGGCTTCTACACCAATCTAAGCACTCAAACTGTACTAACAGCTGGACAGCTGCACCATTCTTACACCAACCTGTCTTAGAGACCAAAGTCAGGCATTTAATGTAGCATTTGGTTCTTGCCACTTGGAACAGGAAGGGTTTTAAATGGCAAATCTATGGCTGGAGAAAGAACAAGTGAAAAGGATCAGTTGCGGCAAGTCAGCAAATGGATCAACAACTGCAGTAGTTCACCAGAACTATTAACCTGGAAAGCTTTTGATTTACACTTGACAAGAACAGAACTAAGCAATCTTAAACCAGCAGACACAGGAACAATTATACTGGTAAATTCCAACTGTGGCTTTCTTAGCAGCTGATGCCTCACGATTGAACCCAGGATTACAGTACCCAGAAAATGAAAAAGAAACTCAGAAAACCCCAAGCCCCAAGAAGCTCAATTACAAGGGTAGCTCTCATGTGAAAAGAAATACAGCAGGTGATAACCACAGCCTTAAAATCTGCCCAACAATCTGAGAAATACCTTTAAAAGAACTTTTTTTTCCCCCCTTTACTGTTACCTCCTTACTCTATGGCAATGGCGTGGTGCCAGGAGGTCCCTCCCTCGCTGAAGCAAGGCTGCACTGGCCTGAGTTGGACACTGGTGCACAGAGAGAAGCAAACGTCTCCATCGAACTTTTTCTATTAATTTAATGGGACAGAGAGCACAGAAATAATATGCTCTAAATTAATGACAGTGCCATGATAAGCAGTTTATTAATTTTTTTTCTTTTTTTTCTTTTTTTTGGGGGTTTTTTTTGGGTTTTTTTTTGTTTTTAACCAGACAGGAAGCTGCAAATGCCAGTGGTGATGTGGCTCTGCACAAGGGAAAGAAAGCAGTCTGCATTCGTGAAGCATGGCTTGGACAGGGAGGAAGGTTTCAGACAGACAGTGATACAAAACTGTTGTACTGCTGGATGTTCCTCTTGAGGATATCCGAGCAGGGACCCAGCACACGCTCGAACCGGGGCCGGTCCAGCTTCACACATTTCAAGGGGCCACGAGCCACGACGGTGGCAGCACGAGGACGGTTCATCAGCAGAGCAATCTCACCTGGGACAGCACAAAGAGGGAACAGAGTTACCCATCAGCAGGCAAAAGAGGCAAAGAAATGACCCTGCTCCATTTCAAACCACAGAGAAGGTAATCCAGGCTTTAGCACTGCTCAGAACAAGTACCTGGTAGTTATGTCACAAGCAACTGTGAAGGCAGTTTAAAAAAGAAAAACCTACTTGATGATTGTGCTATTAAAAAGCCTGTCCACATTCAAGTCTCTCTGAAAAAAATAGCCCAAATATTTTTCAGTACTGTGTCTGTTTGAGAAAAGGTCATATTTCAATTTACCATGTAATTTTCCTAGCCAACAAGTAGTTATTTTCCTAATAGTACTGCTCAATTCTGGTATTTCTAGGAAACTCAGGACAACAAGAGCATGGTTCTGAAGTACACAAACAAATAAAACATTCATGCACCAGAGAGAAGCCTTTGATCCACTGCTGGCCAGAATAGAGACTCTGACTTTGTCACAGGGTTGTGGAAAATGAGCATTTTGAAGTCCCACTGGATCCCCATTTCTTAAGTTTTGCACAAACATGCCAAAAGCTTTGTTTCAAAAGCTGCTGCTGAGCAACATATTTGGAAATGACGTTTTCAACAAGCCCCTGTTATCAGCAATGGAAACAACCCCTAACATTCCTGCAACAAGCATGGAAGAAACCACAGCAGCAACTTTCAGGTTTTGTTTGCTTGGTTTTGGACTTAAGCTCAGTTCTTTCCATGTTCAGGACTGAGGAAAGAACTCACTGTTCCTTGGAGAACACTTCTGCCTGCGTTATCAGAAGGGATGTTCAAAAGAAATAAGAAAAGCTTTTCCTCTGTGCCCAATTAAAACTCCTGAACTCAGTGGCCTCCAAAAGAGAAGCTTGCAAAAGAATAAAGGAGCTTGTAAGGGAGAGTTAAACCCCTGAAGGAAATGTCTGCAGCACCTGAACACAGTGACTGTGATAATATTGAGTTTTACAGTGGGAAACTCGAGAGAACACAGAGGGAAATATTAGAAAATATGAAATGACACAGAGAAAATGAAGTCTAGTCCTAGATCCTGAGCTAAGCAGATCTTTGGGCAGAGCCCATGCACTCAAGTGCATCCCAATTCAGGCCTTGCAACAGAGGATTTGCTGCTTACATCATCTACAGAGCTGAAAACCTGGACAACCAAAAGGTTTTAGCAAGAGGAAAGAGAGGAGCTACCTAAAACATGAGAAAAATGTTTGGGGTTTTGAGAGGGAGAGGGCTGCATTGAACCATTAAACAGCAGGTTCTGACCAGGTTCCTTTCTGACTTGGAGAACAGAAGGCCAAGGAAGGAATTTTCTTATCTGACTGCTGTCTTCAGCTGTGTAATGACAAACCCAGGCTGCACAGTGAAAGACAGAGAGAAAGCACCAGGCTGCAGAACAGGAAATTCTTGTCAGGCATGATGTAAAAAACCTCTCCACAACAAGGCTGGTTAGACAGAGAAAGAAATTGCCCAGAGAGGCTGTTGGATCTCCATCCCTGGAGACACAAGAAACTCAGCTGGACACAGCCCTGAGGAAGATGATGTCATTTCAAATTTAGCTCTGCTCAGGGCAGGGAGGTCAGGCCAAATCATCACCTGGCCTGTTCTACATTAAAGCAGTGTGGAACAATCCCATTCTGTGTGCACACCTGAGTGCCAAGTGACTCTGATACTCACCCGACACTGAGAGCAACCACACGAGTCCAAAACAGTAATTAAGCAAATCCATCTCATCTCTACCATTGACACAGCACAGACAAAATGGTGACAGTGGTGTCTCTAGCCACAGCTGTCACAACATAACTCACCAAAGTAATCAGAAGGTCCCAGTCTGCCCACTTCAACAAATTCCTCATTTTCTGACCGACGCTGTAGCACTGCAGCTGTGCCCTTCAATAAATGACAGCAGTCAAACAGCTGGAATTGCCAGCATCACTCCAAACACTGAATTTCACACAGAATCAGCTGCTTTGCAGAAATAACTGTTATGATGCCTCAGTTAAAAAACCACTTCACAGTCCTTGCACAGTTCACCTAACAACTGTATAAGAACAACTGCTCCTCTCCTCTCTAAGCATAGAACATCTTGAACATTTACATATCCACAACAGTGTCTTCTTCCCAGCTTCCCTCATAACAGCAGGAATATTATATCATGACTAGCAAAAAATCCACGAAAAACACAAACCACCACAGAAGACAATGACACCACTAGTAAGGCATTACCAGCTATTTATAACAGGTCTCTACTCCTCTGAAAAAGATAAACTGCTTTCAGTCAGAAACTTGTTAGTAGTATGTAGTTAAAAGTACCATTTGTGAAAATAGCAAAACTAAATCCAAGCTACTGCATGCCCAGCAAGATGATGTTTCTTTAGGGATTCTCTGGAAGTACATTCTTATGTTTTGTTCTTCTCCAAGTGCCTGCTTAGGGACATAATAAAAATAAAAGTCAAGTTCTGAGCTTTTAATTTTGACCTTACTTACCTCTAAGATAATGAAGAACTCATCTCCTGGCTCTCCCTGGACCACAATCTTCTGCCCATCCTCAAACTGTACCGGTTCCAAGGCATCAGCCACAGTGAGACGCTCCCACTTGTCCAGAGATTCTACAGAGTTAAGAGTTCATTACTGGAGTGTCTTCTCAAGGCACAAATTACACCTTTTGCTCTGTATTTATACAGAGGTCAGTGTATTTCTGGCTGCATTTGTGCATCAGTGATCAAGACCTGAATTAGAGTTATTCTGGACTGATGCAGAGCAGCAGTTGTGATGAATTACCACAACAGCCTGTAATCATCACAATGCTGGGTAACAGCTTCATTACAACCTGGCAATTGATTCCACTCCAGAACAAAAATCTTCTCACTTACCCAATATAGATACTTTACTAAGGAATTTCTCATACATATTTCTCTTTCTCAAAGTATTTCCCTACAAAAAAAAAAAGAAAGCACACAAAGTAAGTTTTCTTTTTACTCCAAATAAACCTCAAGACACAAACAAATTTAACCAGACACACTGTGCTCTGTCTCACAGACCCCAAATCCACAAGACAAAATGTTTTGAAATTGAGTTCTCTCAGTAATATTCCAGTTGAGCAACATTCCTGAAGTACTCAGCATTTATTGCAGCCTTGTTACACTCTCAGTTCAGTTTAATACTGGTATTGTTCTGCTCACTAATGCAAGATTCCCCCTTGCCCTGTGCCTGAGAGATGCACATTGAGTAATCAGCTTTCTGATTACAGAAGAGACAGTGGGATTTGGAATAAATAACTCCAGCAAAGGACAGGCACAGGCAGAAGGTCAGATACACAGGATACGTAAACCCCAAAGCATAATTCCAGGTTATGAGGGATACTTGCCATCAGGATCCTTCTGTAGCTGTCCCTGTCAATGCCCCACAACTTGACGTTCGTCTTGGCTTTGACGGTGGCAGCTCGGGGGGTGCCGTAGATGAGGGCGAGCTCTCCAAAGCTCCCCCCCTCACCCACACTGGTTGCCCACTCACTGTTCACATAAACCTGCAAGGCAGAGCGTGGTCAGACACAGCTCAACTTCCTGCTGCTCTCTATTCCCTTGGGAGTAAAAGGAAATTCTCACATCTCTACAGAGTTGATCATTTCAGGGTTTTATCAACGCTTCGACCCCAGCACGATTTGTGCTTTCATTGACAAAGGGATTCTCTTCTACGCCACATGCACACACTCTGCACCCACAGACTCCTGAGAAGTAACATCTCAGCAAGGTCTGTGTCATCAAGAGCTATGAATTAGCTGGGCTGGAAAATAAAAAGTCTGATTGTTCCTAAAGCCTGTCCCACACCTCAACTAGACTCCACCCTGCACTTGTAAAACATCTGTATTGTGTCCAAATCACTTGTTTTGAAACTCACTCCGTGCAGCCAGACTGAGCCATTAAGGAGCAAAACAAATTTCTATAAGTAAGAACTTAAAATGAGAAAAGCTGCTAAAAGCAGGGTCTGTAGAAGAGGCCTACAAATATCAGAGTATTCTGCTAGGAATGAACACATCATTAATCAACTACCAGAAATGCTTACATCCATTTCGCCTTGATCAACAACATAGAAGTTATCACCTTCATCACCTAAAGAAGAGAAGAAAAAAATTAAATATACACTCAATTGAATATACTAAGAAAGAACTGGCATCTCTGCCATCTTTGATGTTTAGACTCCAATAAGGTTGACACATTTTTGCACAGTTTGCAGGGTGAAATGTCACATTTTGCTGATTTCACACTCCTCTCAGCCCCGTGAAAGGGGACATCTACTGGTATCCAGGAGATCAGCAGCAATTCCAGGATTACTGGAAAGGCAAACCAGATCCATAAATTGACGTAACATCTCTACAGAGCCATCAAAGGACAATATTGCCAACAGATAATCTATTCAAGGAAGCCACATCTTCCTCCAGTGGCTCCCACTCCTCACTTCAGTGTGAGCTGTGCTTCAGGGAACACGACAAGAATTGTCTGACTGCAGTGACCCTGCTTTTACACTAAAAAATAAACACAAACTAACAAGAGCACTAGACCAGAGCCTGCTCCCCACCTCCAGTGATTCCCCAGTGTCACTTGCCTTGCTGGATGACAGTCTCTCCTGCGATGTAAGTGACGGGGAACATCGCATCGAAGATGTCACTGAAGGAGAGGACACCAAAATCAGACAAAAACCTGCACAACTCCACACATCTGTGCCCCCAACCCATCAAGGCTGCTCCTGGAGCTGTGTCATTCCACTGACCACTGCAGAGTCACTGCAGATTTGTGACACATTTAGCTCTTCTGAACTCTGCCCTTCCACAAACCTTAACCCCACAAAGATTTCCTCCTACCTCCTTTCATTATCATCAAGATGGGTAAACAGCACGTTCTTCTCAATAGCTTTTGCCAAAGCAGCCATGGTTTTATAATCTTTTGGAATAACCTAGGAGAGAATCACAGAAAGGAAAAGGTTAATTTTTCTTATGAAAAATTTCTGCATTTCCCATGGTAAATAAACAACTTAAATTGCTACAAAACACTGGCTGAGTTTTTCCATTTTCTTTCAAGCACTATAAATACAACCCCAAATATAGACAATGTTTACAGACAGTTTGAACACAAGGAAAATACAATCCTGTATTATTTTATGCAACTGAAAAGCACCATTCCATGCTCGGTTTATAATTTCTTTTGCAAGAGGACAATATCTGTTCAACCTGTGTTTTCCTGGGAACAGCAGCAAGTCTGCTCTGCCATTAGGCCAAACGTCGCTGCAGCTGCCAAATAACTGGAAGCACATTATACATAATATATCTAAAGATATGCACATCTAAATACACATGACTTCAAAGGGAACAGGTCTAAGTAATGCAGGAATGGTTTAATTGCATGATAGGTTATTCTGTCCTCCGGTTAAACAGCCACACACAGAGCTCTGCTTTTCACAGCAATTATGACATAACAGGCTCCAGGAGCTTGGCAGTATTCAATACTCTGGATGGAAGGTGGGTTTAGATAAACTCCTGGATTGTGGATGTAATTTTTAGCAGTGTTAAAGAGTCAGAGCACCTTTCTAACATAAGAGGCAGCATCCTCTTCTGTGTAGACTTCTGCACTGATGGCCCCACGTCGTGATCGATATTTAACCACAGGGTTGAGGGGAGGAGGAGGGGAGATCTCATCCTCCCGGGAGTCGGAGCGAGAACCAGACTTCAGCTGATTCAACAACTGCTTTGTTTCCTCCTAAACAGGAAGGAAGATATGTTTGTGTCACATAATCCAAAGGGGGAAAAAAAAGCAGCCATATATCATGTTCCAGCCCAGCCTGCCAACACCAGGGAGCTTCCTGTGTACCATTATTCCCACATTAAGGCAAACAGGAGACTGCGGCATCCAAGATCAAAGGCCTTTCCAAACACGTGGTAGATGTGCCTTTCATTCCTACCAGTCACATCACAACGGTGTTTATTTTATTGAGTTATTCTCCCTTTATTAAACTATTTGTGTGAACAAGTTGATTCCACTTTCTGCCAGTGCATTCAGCAGGTGATGAAGGCATTCCCCAAATGCTGAAGGCACTTCCCCAGCTGCAAACCCCCCAGTTCCTCCCCTCAGCTGCGAGGTGTTAAAGCCTTTTTGGAGTTGAAAGACAGAGGAGCAATTCCTCAGAAATCCGTGTTACATGAGAAGCTTTTGAAAGAGGTTGAGTCATGGACCAACTTGATACTGATTAACCAACATTTATTTTAGGAGAAAGAAACATGAACACTGCTTTCAAAAGAGATGGAGAAAGGATGCTGGAGGCCAAAGTGGGATTTTTTTATGCAAACCACATGCAAACCTTGCACAAGGTTACGTTTTCCTTATTTCCCTCAGTTACTTCTTGTGTTGTAGTGATACTGTAGAAGACCAGGGTACTCACAACAAAACAAATTCTAATTAACTTGACACACAGAAATTTGATTCTTCATAAGATTCACCTCAATCAACTAAAATCAGATTAAAAACAAACCAGTCAACCCTGGAGTCAGAGCACTGACATCATAACAGCTCAAATGACTTTCCCAGTGTAAGGAAACAGGGGTTTGGGACATTTTGTAAAAGAACAAGGACTCATCTGTTCTCCCAGAGCTCCAGCCCTTGTAAAAGCTGGGTTTGTCCCAGTGTCCTTGATCCCAGCTGGGCAGTGAGGCTCTGGATAACAGCACCAGCCTGAGGAATGGGCCATGGAATAACCATTCCTGGGAGTTTACATTCCCCTTCTCCCAGAGCCAAGGAGCTCCACCGCCTCACATTTCACTTCCTGCTCTTTGCCCATTGATAAAATGGTGCTACATTTCCCAGCCATGGGAGCAAAATGTATTTAAAACTCATTTCTGTCGTCTGATTTTAGAGGAACGAGTCTCGACAGAGATGAAATTAAAAACAGCCTGAGCAGTCATAAGTGTTTGGTGTAAACCGCCTCACCATCAACCACGGAACGTGTTTGTTCACATACAAAATACTTAACCCATTAAAAAAGACACTTTTTAAATACATGAACACCACCTGCTGGACTTTTTCCAGTATCACATAAAATATTAAATATTGTGATAGGAGATTGAAGCACTTCAGCAGCATTTAGTGAGGGAGTTGTTATCAAAACACTCTTCAAGAGACTGCTCAGGGCAATGCCCTACTCAGGGAGAAGGAAACTGCACTAACACAAAAAAATACAACTGGTAACTTCTGTCTGACCCAAAATTTAATATTAACTTTTTTTTTTTAAATTTAGTAAGGTAGGGGATGGACACAGAAATAATTTACAGGTGGGTAAGGTAATATACAAACTTAATATACCAGTTATTCTAAATAGCCCATACACACACTCATCAAGAAGATTCTCCCTGAATGAGACAAATCATAGAATAGAACCACAGAATGAGGTTAAAAAAGACCTCCAAGATCATCAGCTCCAAACACCACTGTGTCAACTAAACCATAAATCTCCAGATATTCATATTACACACTGCCAGACAACCCTGTGCCATGGAGTGCCATCCTATAATCTCAGTTTTCATCTTTCTAATATAAACCTTTTATAATTTCTGATACTAAATTACAATTATTACACCAACAGATCAGAGAAAAATTACAGTAGGGCCTGAAGAAAGAGTGGCAGTTGTTATTCTCAGTTACCTTTGGATTTAGCCAGTGTTTATGAGAAAAAGGTGTTTGTCCAAGTCTGGAAGCTCCTCACCATTAAACATATAGTGGATAAAGCCACTCAGTTTGCTCTGTACTCATCCATATAATCATTCCCAGGATTTGAGAAAGATTCAGCAATAAAGTTCATCTGTTTATTACATCCAAGTGTTGATCCTGGTCTTTCAGCTGATGAGGCAATTCACAGTTTTCAGTGTCAGTCACGAACTGTAAGCCTTATTTTTTTCCTGACAAATAACAGATGTTTATTAGGTCCATTTAGATTATTACGAGTAATACTGAAGTGATGACACTTCACATACTCACATTTAAGTCTATCAGCTACTGAAGAAAACCTTCACAATTTCAGAATTGTACTGTACACTGTAAAACCTGCTAACTGTCATTGCACCAGACACAGTCTCAACTTCTTCTGGGTAATTAGTATTTCATTTATATCGTATTTTAAAAAGCCCAAACATTCAGGAGCTATAAAAGCATTTTTTTTAAAAGCTCTGCCATAAACTCACAATTGCACAGTATATCCTTCTAAACTGGCTTGTTTTGCAAAAGAAACACTCAGGAAAATGGGAGAATATTCAGATATTCAGGTATCTGGGCAGGGCAGGTTGCGGGGAACAGGGACAGTGACTACATGCCCATCACACTTCCTAATTCCAGCTTTCTATAAAGCCTGATGTGCACATAACTGCACCACACGCAATGTTTCAACCATGCACTTATTCCAGAGGACAGTCATGTCCAACAGGCAGGATTCATCTGGCAGGCTGCAATAATGATCTCTACATTAAATTTCCATAGCTCAAGCTGCATTACACAGCCCAGCCCTGCACTGGAGAGCTATTACAGCTTTTAGCAGGTATTGATATTACCAGACATGTTTGCACAGCAAAGAGGCCTTAGCACACCACAAACAGATAAAATAAAACTGTTTATACAATCAATGTGTAGTAATTAGATTCATCTAACAGCTTTCATAACCCAGAAGAGGACATTTGAATTCCTATAGTAGCTGTAACCACCTCAGAGGCAGCAATTTTAATGTTTCTGAAGAGAGATTCTAAAGCATGTTTAAATTTCTCCAACATATTTTAATAACATGCCAGTGAATCAGCTCTGTTTGTGTGCAGTGGAAGACATGACTTGTCAAGAGAATAAGAGAGAAAATAGCAACCTCACTTCAGTTTCCAATGGTGTTCCTTCAAAAAATCCATCTAAAAAAAAAATAGTGGATGATACTGAGGTTGAGATAGTTGAGGTAATTTTCAAAGAGATGAAAATTCAGAAAGCACATTGAAAAGTTGCTCTGCTTTATTACAGATGTAAAAGACAGGATTTTGGGAGGTGAAGGAGATTGAGTTTCAGGCATTTTTGCTGTAGCAGAGCTGAGGACTGGGTTGGAGCTGGTTAATAATAGTACTGAGCATTTGTGCTCTCCAGACACGGATGTCAGGAGTTTCCTGCCCAGCACAGGATGATCACTGCTCTGTTACCTGATAGCTGTGGAGGTACCATGTTACCTGCATCAACTCAGCCCAGCCCAGGCTGAGTGGGGAAGCCACCCAGAGGAAGCTGCAGCAAGTTTTAAATCCTAGGAGGCAAGAAAAAAATGCTCCAGTTTCACTTGTAGCTACAGCTGCACTAGAGGGCACTTGGAACCCATGAGAAAAGACCCTGACCAAAATTGTGAGAGCAATTTAAGGGGAAAAAACATTACCTAACCAGTTTTATTTTCAGCTTCAGTGTAGGCTGACCGAGTACACGGAGAGCCAATGTGTACCAGAATAAAACCATCAACTTACTAAATTCCAACGTTCATGTCATTGAATTCAGAGCTGGACTTGTTGTCTTGCTAAAAAACAAATTAAGTTCCTAAATACTGCATGTTGACCATAAATCCACTGCACAAAAGCACCCAAATAATCCCATTTTATATCCCCACATATGGATTGGTTTAGGATTTATTCTAAGCACAGTAATGCCGTTTACTTGGTAAAATTTTGCCTATACATACCTCTGGTGATGTTTTAAAAATTCCCAACCCAGCAACCCTTCAAAACTCAAGAGTCCCAGGAGGGGAAGGAGGCATTATAAAGGGCAGGGACAAAAGATTTTTAAGAACCTCATTATTCACTGGTTTGTTGCTGATACTCACACACACCCCTCAACAATAGTCAGAACTCTTCATTTCATAAGCAAAGTGTTCCCCAAATACATTATGAGTTACAGCAGGTAGTCTGCACCCCTTGGTCATTCTCTAGTATTTATCCTGAACACTTCCATTAAAATACAATTTCCACCAGACATATTTATGATCTCCAGTGTTAATTTCCTTCTTCTTTACATCAGCAATTAGTAACTCACTAGAACAAAAAAATAAGATCAGTATCTAACTGCCCTATACAAGTACTGAGAGCAGCACCTGCAAACAACCGCTGCACAAGGTCACAGCTGCATTATTTACTAATTCCATGTTCTGAGTACAGTTGTATCCAACCCTTCCTCTGCACAAGCCTTTAATCTTCCCATTTCCACTGCAGCTTCTCTTCCTACCTGCTTAGATATCAATATACAAAATTAACAGGTCAACAGAATGTGAAATCACTGTTTCAACTGCAAATGCTTTCCAATCCCAAGATCCCAGAATGCTTCCAACAACACCACCACCACCAAAGGGACCTCAGGACAAACACAAGAAGACACCAACACTGAACTCCCAAGAGAAGGCAGAAACAGGCTCGCTCTTGCAGGACCTGGAATGCAAACACTTCCATTTGACTTCAACCAGGCCTGGATAACACCACTGGCACCACTTCTGTGCTCTACCCAAATTACTGGAAATCAGTATAAGAATCCAAATGCCATCACCAGCGCCCAGTCAAGGTCAAACTGCACAGTTCTCCAGCTCCAGACAGACCCATGTATGCTGTGTACCAACCTCCATGAATAAGCACTGGATTGGGATCACATCTACATCCCAGCTGGGTAAGTCTCCTTGTCAGCTTATGTTCTGCCCTACGTGCTTTGGTATGACAGAGGTGCATAAACTACTGGGAAACAGGATCTGTTTTCCAAAAGCACCACTTCCAATCTCAAACAGCCAACACAGACACTGGTCAAATCTGCAGCTCAGCCCCTAAATCACAAAGATACATTTAAATTTGTTCCACTCTCCTTCCCTCCCATTCTGTGTTTTTACCTTCTCCAATCTTTCGAAGTACTCTCTGATGAATCCCATGGGTCTTTCAGGTCTGACTGTGCATAACTGTACAATGCAATCCTTCAGCAGCTGCTGGATGTTGTGTTTCTGGATGTAAAGTTCACATTCCCGAAGGCTCCGCTCCTCCTCGCTGCTGCTGCTGCTGGAAGCTGCCATTGCTGAAGGGAAGAAAAGGAGAAGGTTAAATAACTACTGGAAACAGAGATTCTGCTGCCTAAAACAAAGTTATGCTGCATTATCTTACTGATACCACAGCAAAAAACCACCTTTACCTACCAGAGCAGTAACTACACTGAAGAAAATGCTGTGAACTTATTTAGCACCTGGAAAGAAATCAAAAATCAAAACTCTGGGGGCTCTACAGCCACAGGCAGAAAAGGAAAAGCATTTGGTTGAGCTGAAAAAGCTTCAACAATTCCAGCCCTGCAAGCACTCCAAGCCAGAGAAGATTCCACCTGAACTTCCTGCTGCTTAAACTGAGCATTTTGTAGGACTGGAGGCTCACGTCAGGAGCTGCGTGGTCTGTGCGGGGTCATGGGGATGGACGATGGCCAGGAGAGAGGTGGGTGGAAGCTGGAAATGTGAGAGGCCAAGCATGACCAGTATTCGGAAGTGAGACATGTTCAGGTTGAAGCCAAAGCCAGTTCTTCAAATGTCAAGGCAGAGTCTGCTAACGGAAGTTATGGATTACGGGCATCGCTCCTAAAAACTCCTGTGTCATTTAAACCTGTTCATACCTCAGCACTTATTTCACGGAGACACTGCAATCCCAAAAATACCTCCTCAACTGTAAATAACGAAGAATACAGCTTTAAACATCTGTTATGATGCCAGGTTTTCAAACTACTTCATCAGCTCAGCTGTGACACTTTTAAAAATGTTCTTAAGCAGTTTCTTTTCCCCCCTTTCAGGTTTGTATTGGGTATGCATGGCCAAATTTGGGGGGCTTCTGTGAGAACCTGCTGCCAGCTGGAGCTCATGTGAGACAGCTCCAAGATGAAACTGCCACTGGCCAAGGCTGAGCCCATTAGTGACAGTGGCAGAGCTTTTGGGACAATGTATTTAAGGAGGGAGGAGAAATGGCTACTTCAGCCAGACAGAGGAGTGGGAATATATGGGAAAAACAGCCCTGCAGCCCCCAAGGTCAGTGCAGGAGGTGCTCCGGGCCCTGGAGCATGGATTGCCTGGCAGCCCGTGAAACAAATGGGGAAACAAAGATCCACCACAGCCCCTGGAGATCCATGGGGGAGTAGAGATCCCCCTACACCCTCTGGAGGACCCCACACTGGAGCAGGGGAATGCACAGAGTGTGACCCCATGGGAATCCCGTGCCGCAGTGGTTTTCTGGCAGGACTTGTGACCATGGAAGGGAAATGAAGCTGGAGCAGTGCATGGAGAGCTGCAGCCTGCAGGAAGGACTGACACTGGAGAAGCCCACAGAGGACTGTCTCCCGTGGGGAAGGTGTGAGGAGTCCTCCCCTGAGCAGGATGGAGCAGCAGAGAAAACGTGTGACAAACTGACTGCAATCCCCATCCTCTGAGGTTGGGAGCGGGTAGAGAAAATCAGGACTAAAGTTAAGGGTGGAAAGAAGGGAGAGGGCCAGGAAGATGTTTGTAAGGTTTGGCTTTATTTCTCATTATCCTACTCAAATTTAATCAGTTTAATTTATTACCAATTTCCCTGAGTCGAGTCTGTTTTGCCCATGATGACAAGTGGTGAATGATCTGTCCCTCATCTCAGTCCAGGAGCCTTTCCTTATATTTTCCTTCTGTTGCTGAGTTGAGGAGGGGAGTGATGGAGCAGTTTTGGTGAGTGCTTAGCATCTAGTCTGGCTCAGCCCACCACAAGGTTATAAAACCATTTTAAAATATATTTTTTATGTATAAACGTATACAGACACACATTTCATGTAATTGTTTGCATAAGAAAATTACCACTGTGAGAGTTAAAGAAACAGGAAAGAATTTCTCAGGGCATTTTTTGATTAAATATAAAGGAAGTTACCTGGTACAGGGAGTGTGGCAACAGCTTATTAATATGCAGTAAGATATGTTGATCCCGGGATCAGCTTTTGAAAGGGAAAAAACGGATTCAGTCAAAATAATTTTGAGAAATGACAAGTCACTGAAGTCACATCCTGGGCACAGAGACAACATAACAAAGTGCCCCTCCGAATTCTGCTGCTGGAGATTACAGAAGGCTTCGAGTTAATATGGAATTACCAACACTTCGAACAGGTTTCGTTCCTGTCACACTTAATCCCTGCCCAAGCGCACACACACACACACGTGTACTGCGCGTTGCATAAACACAAAGCGTGGCCTTCCCACGGGCTGAAAAAGCGCCGAGCAGTTCTCCAGTTACTCCTTTTGTTTTGCCAGCCCGCACGGTGAAGGTCAGCGCTAATTAAACACCCCGGAGAACCCCGGGGGCTCCGTGATCGCCCGCAAATTATGCTCCATGAGCAAACACGGGCACAGGCCACGCGAGAAGGGCAAGACCGGTGCAGGAAATGCGGTATCAGGGACAAAATGAAAACTCCTCTTATTTCTACGAGGCATTTTTTCTGCACATTCCCAAAGCTTTCCCCAGCCCCCCAAGGCGTGGCTGCCCCGCCCAGCCCAGCCCGCCCCTCACACAGCGCGGGGCTGCCGCCGCTTTAGACCCGGGGCCACAGGGGAGGCACCGACCCGGTACCCCCGGGGCGGGGGACACAGAGCCGAGGGGACACAACCAGCCCCAAAGGCCCGGAAGAGCCGCCGGGCGCGGCCCCACAGCCCGGGGGGCCCCCTCGGACATTGGCCCGAGAAGGCACCGCTGCC
>VXAD01013329.1:0-148311 GCA_013399195.1 Dicrurus megarhynchus
TGCTATAGGACAGCAACACAGAACGTCCTCTGTGCTTATCCTGAGGTAAGATATGTGGCTAAAGAGAGGGCTGGCACTGCTGGGGAAGAACAGGGGAAGGAGGAGGCAATTATGGAGACATACTGAAGTTTGGGGACATGTCTTTGAAGCAAACCTGTCATGGACAAATGAATAAATAGTCAAAATGAGCACACGTGGGTTGCAGGATGCAAAACTTGTTTGTTACATTCATGCTCTTGTTTGAGAAAATGAATTACAGAGTCTCTTAAAGGAAGAAAGGGACTGCTTCACATCCCAGTAATGGGACATTGATGCTGTGTACTGTGCTAAAAGTGGCTTCTGGAAGGAGTATAGTTAAATTTAATTTCTTTACAACCTAGAATAAAATTTGGTATTAAAGTGTAAGCATGCTGTATGCCATAATGAAATACTGTAATTGAGAAATATAGCATTATCAAGTCTAAGCATTTTAAACTCAAATACCTGAATCACAAAATTGATGAAGAAAGGTATAATTTAAAAATATTGAGTTTCCATGATGCATTTTGATTTTTTGACCTCATTTTAGGACTTGCAGATTTGTTCTGCAAAGTGGTAGAAATTTTGTTTTCTGAAGGAAAGCTGGAGCTGTCAATTTGAGTGTTTGTGGCTAAAAGAAACATCAGTAAGAAACAGTAAGCTAACGCCAACAAGAGTGGGTTTTGCCATGTATCAAACATTGTGTGCGTGTGAAGCACTCCACATGCTCCATTTCCATTTTCCTCCATTGGAGTGGAAGCTAACCCCAAGGAATACGTTGGCTGTCACATCTCACTCTTCATTCACTGTCATCTGTGATGTGAAGGGGTCACACTATCTGTAGACTCATTGGGGAAATTAGGCTGTTTCTGGTGCTGGAGAAGTGCCAGTTTCCAGCAGATGAGAATCCACAAGTGTGGTTTTCTAGTTTGTAACTTTAGTATACCTAACAAAGGGTTACCTGTTGAGATGGGGTGGTTTGTCAGCCCTCTGAAGGGGTCAGATCCTTGTTTCAGGCACCTATGCTCTTTGGCTCCACTGTAGATCAAATTACCTGGTTGAAATTAATTTTTGATACCTAGAAAACAAAAACTGTTGAAGGGAATTGCCTCCGGGGCTTAATTCTGTCGGCAGTTAACAATAACATAAATAACTCTTCTGGAATCAGTTGTGTGTTCCCAGTTCAGGTGAGTCAACCAAATTCTCTTTTCTGTCACAGCTCAGTTAATTCAAAGTGCTTTGCACTTGAGCCCTGCTGCAAACCCCTGTGAAGTGCTCTACTTGAGGGAGTTCTGCTGCCAGTTGAAAATTATCTGAACAGTTGCCCTGGGGTAAAAGGTTTCTGAGCTGGAGTGTAGAAGTCCTTTCTGTCAGAACCCCCCTAGCCATTATGCACTGGTGGTGCCTGTCCCACCTCACTGGGTTGCTTCTGTGCAGGAATGTTCAACTAAGGAGTTCTTACATCACCCCATTTTGAGAGAGACAGCATCAATCAGCAGCGTCCCCTGACCCTTCCCCGTTGAGTCTCATGATTAGGTGGGAGGGCTGTCACTCCGCACTCACTTTGCAGTGCTTGTTGTTGGGGAAGTTACAAACCGCAGCTCAGTGGAATGACACAGTTTGATTTTGTGTGTTGAGAGAAAAACAGCTGTGAAATTTTGTGAAAGACCCTTAGGAATTTTTTTCCCCTGCCCTTTCTTTATGCTTCGTCTTGCCAGTGGGAAGGAGTGTAAGCAAGTGGTTTGCATGATAATTAAATGCCAGATCTGGAACTATCTCCTGGTCCCTGGAAAACCTCAAGTATCAAAGGAAAAGGAGAAGTCTGAGTTTAACTGTAAGGCAGAGCTCCACTGAAGGGCTGAAGATTTATTGAGCGTTAAATGTCAGTACCAATATAATAAAGATGGTACACAGTCGATGATGAGAACTTTTCTGAAGAAAAATCCTTTTCAATAAGTTGTCAACCTGTCTGGAGTTGTGAATTGTTATTAAAAACTGAAAAGACAAAACCAAAAAAAGACAGGTAGGGAGAGAATGGAAGCGCCTTCTGTGCTGCTCAGCTTTCAGAGGCATTTCTGCAAGCTTAGTCCTAAGTTTGTTATTTTGGAGTGTTGATCTGTTTTGATAATGAACTGCTTTGGGAAGGTGCATATCTTAAATCTGTCATGCTTCACAGGTGTTTCTTTTCTTGACCAGAGAGGCCTGGGTGAAGCACAGCTGGAGCAGAATGCTAAGCTGTGTGTATAACATGGTCTTCATTAAGCAAAACGGTCTTGTTTGAAGTGTGTTCAAAGCACTGTTTCTATGCTATGGTCTAAAAACAGCACAGCAGAAAATTCTGCGTGATCTCCTGGGGATGGGGAGTTATTTAAACGTTATGCTTTGGACACTGAGAAGTTTAAAAAAAGTGTATGTTATAGCTAGGAAGGTATTTTGAGAAGTGAGGGTGGGGTGGGGAGTGCACAGTTCTGCCATGAGTAGGACTGGAATCCCACTTCAGTCTAACAAAAAGCACCGTGCTGTCTCTGAGGCTGGCTGGGAATGGATTTTCAGTGGTCTAGGACCAAGCTTAGTGTTTGCTGGTCAAGGTCAGGGAATTTGGGACAGGATGCAGTTCCTAGATGCCGTGGCTGGGTCAATATTGCAGGAATCCATTTGTAGGAAGTCTTGCTGAGCTGAGGCTGCCCATTACCATCTGTGGCTGTCAAGAAGCAGAGCCAGAGTTTTTGTTCCTTGCAGGCAAGGAATCGGATTGAGGTAATTCTTCAGTGTGTAAAATCAAAAAACACTGTAAAATTTATAACCTCCTCTACTCACAGCCTGCTTTCCATTTTGTAAAATCTCTGTGGTGACAGTAATCTTTCTTGAGGTTTTTTTTTTTTTATTATTCCATTTGATCTTCTGAAAAGTGCAGCTGACAATGCTTTAAACAAATCCAGCATTTACAAAAAATGTGTAAATACACATTGTCTCAGCTAAAAATCTGATTATCGAGTATGGTGGGTACTCCTGGATTTTTCTTAATGATGTTAAATTTTGCTTTGACAGCCTTGCAGAGTCCAACAGATTGAGAAGAGAGCTGTTTGGTAGATACTGCTGCATTATGCTTGAGACGCTTTAATTTCAGTTGCTGTATCTCCTTTACTCTTTTGGCATTTTTTCTCTATTTCTGGTCCCAGGCTAGATTTTCATCATAAGTAACAGGAACAAGAAAAAAATTAATTCAAAAAATCCCTCTTCTAGAACATATTAAAGACATTATTTATTTAAAGGGTTTAAATTTATTGTCTTAATGTCAGTGCCATGTGCTAATTATGAACCAGTTCAGCAGCAACTGCAGACTTAATTTTTTGGAAGAGTTTGTCTACTGCTTGAGGCTGATGACACTTCTGTGTTTTGATCACTTGGAGTGTGGGACTCACATGCCAAACGTACCTTTAGTTTTAAACTTGAACAGAATAAAGAGCTCTTTTTCTTTATCTGAGCACCTGATAAATGATACTTTTAGCACTAAAGAACCACAAGCTAAATATTAGAGAAAGACAGAGCTTTCTATTAACAATGAAAAATAAAGCAGTATTTAATACTGTGAAGTGATGAGGTTAATAACTGTAAAGATGCAAACGTTTTGCTGAAGATGGAACTGGGCAAGAAGCTGAGGCAACCTGCTGCTATTGCCTGAACTGGAAAATCAATGTCTTTGTTTTGCTGTAGGGAATACTGGATGAGGCTGTGCATTCCCAGTTCCCAGTGGGTGTCATTAGGAGCACAAGTACAGCTCAGCTGTACAGAGGTAGCAGGCATGTACGTTTGATGAAGAGAAACTAAGAACATCTGTCCTGATACTTGAGACTATAAGAGAGCATTGGAATCTGTTGTTCCTCAGACCATTTGCCAAAATGCATTCCTGACCAAGTCACTGAACAGTGAGGATTTAATAATGCTGCAGCTAATGAGTGATTTCAGCTTTGTGTGTGGAAATGGAAATGTTTTGGTAAAGCACTAAACTTGTATTATTACTATGGGTGGATTATGGTTGAAAGGAATACAAACTGAGTGCAATCCAGCAAATTTAACTCACACAAGTCGCACTCATGTCAATTGGTGTTCTCCTCTGAAAACAAGGCTGCTTGTTAAATGCTTGTGTCAGGACCACCTGCTGCTGTGCTCACTGCTGTTGCTCCCTGTAGGAGGATTACCCAGCTATCACAACATCTCAAAATCACTGTGGGTATTTGGTTGACCTTCAAGATTCTTTGGAAGAGGTAATAGGTTATCTGTCTGCATTGGCTGCTTCTTCCACCCATCTGCCAAATTGATGTGATCAGCTTCACGAGCCAGGTGTACCTCCTGGAAGATAACTTCATTCTGCTGTCACTTTTTCTCAGCTTGTCAGCCTTTTTTTTAGTTGGACAGTACCTTCTTGAAGGTTTTTGTTCACTAGCCAGAGTGATGGCTATGCAAAAATGTAAGCAGATAATAAAATATGGATCATTTCCCACCTTCTGAATCAGTAAAAGTAGTAAATTTAAAAACTTCTGCAAGTAAGCACAATCGATAGCTGGTCCCATAAAATGCAACTAAGTGCTCTTAACACTGCTTTTCATTCAATACTGGGTCTTATTCAGTGTGTCCTGTGGGATTTGGCAGAGAATTTTAACAAGCTGCACTGTTGTCAGAATGGTACCCTGAAAGCTCTGTCCATGTGTGAAGACAAAATGTTCTGGTAAGCTGGGCAGAACTGGTACCCTGGCATTGTCCTCATGGTACTGTGGAAATTTAGGCACTTTTGTTCCTGGAAGGAGAAACTGCAGATGGCAGGAATCTGCACAAGAGCTGAAACTGCAATGCCCCCCGCCCCCACCCCCGCCCGGGTTCTTTTCTCTAGTGGTTCCTTTGGGGGATACAGCAGTTGCAGGCCTGAAGGGGAAGAGACGCCAATGTGTCTCTCTGCCTTAATTTACACACTGAGTCTTGGCTTCTCTTGGACCTAAAATGATCTTTTTAAGCTGGATTAGTTTTAGAGTCCCTTTGTACTGGGAACAAAGGATTTATCATCTTCCTGTACTGTTTTTGTGAAATCTCCTCTCTCTGCAGATAAACTACATCCACTCTGGTTTTGAGTGGTGTACAAAGCAAGTACAGGTACCAAAATAAGATCCTGATCTCTTCAGGGGAGAACAGGCATTGTTCCAAAGGAGACTGGAAACCTGACAAGAGAATCAAGGAGAAGAACCATGAGAAAGCCAGTCTAAGTGATATGTGCCCCAGAGAGGACTGTTGCAGAGCAGTGTTTGTGAAGAGATGAGCTTCAGGTGGAGGACAGAAGTTCACATGGGAGGAGAAGGAAGTTTAAAAACAAATATTGTGACTGTAAAGCATATCTGCAAATACCTGCAAACTGAAGAGTAGCTGGGAGATCAATGGAATGAGGTTTCTGTAGCACATGTGGGAGAATAGACTGCCTACTAACATACTTAGAGCTGGGGACAAATAGGGGGAACTTTTCACTGAAACGTCAGGATAAAAAAACCAGCTTTTCTGCTTTTGAAAAGGAAACATATTTGCTTGAAACTCTACAGGAAAATAACAACATACCTTGTGTAGTGGGGCTTAGCTTACCTATTACCATGTCAAAGCTTTAAAACAGTATGAATTTTTTTTTTAATGTCTTATCAAGTAAAATTTTCTAGTCAGACTTGGGCTTGAGTAATGTAAATTAACATTAATATTCTTTGGAAAGCCTGTTGTCATGAATTGCCTTCAGGATAGGTAATAAATATGGTAAAGGTTTTAACTGCATGCCAAGAACATCACAGAGTTATAGAGATTTCTATTGACAAAAGCTTTTAAAAAGAAGCAAAGCATAGCTGCAGTTGGAGAGTATGTGCTAATTAGTAAGCTGATGTGTCAGCATCATCACCAAGTTTCCCAGTACGGGGGACCATAGTTTCACAAGTTGCTTTATGGGCTCTTAAAAAGAAGCATAAATAGAACAGTCAAACCCTTGGAAAATACTTTTAATACTTTTTTTAATAGATCACTTCAATTTTTGCAAGGTAGAGGATAGATAATTGCACTCGGTAACTACTAAAATCAAGCAATGTTGCCCTTTGTATTCTGGGGAGTGCCGTGCACGTCTGATAGTCCAACCTTGCAGATAAAATCTCTGGCTTTTGCATGTTTTGCATCTCTCATAGCCCTTGACATAAAAACCATTATCAAGTAGTGTGTCACCAGAGAGCATTCTTGACTTAAAAGCTGTTCCTTCTGAGTTGCCAGTTGGTTTTACAGGCTGGATTGCCCTCCTTAAGTAATGAGCTTGATAGTGCTGGTGGCTGTTAGGAATGCAAACGGCTTCCCTAATTTGAAGACAGAATTCTCAAGGCTAATCTAAATTCTCATTCAATAGTTTCTCATTGGCTTTTCATGAAGACTTCCATTTATTAAGAGAACAGTTTGGTATTTAATTTCACAGAAAGAGTAATGATCTTTCTAAAAGTTTCTGAATTTTGATCCAAGTAATTAATCTCATCTACACATAAGCTAAAAGCTTGCATGAATATATTTGCTTCGGTGAATTTTAACTGATTAGAAAAATGTTTTCATTGTAGAATTGTGGGAATGCTCCACTTCCATCTACCCTTTACTATTCCAAATAACGTTTTTAAAATGTAGCTGGCAAAATTTTCTTAAGTATTAGAATACCATGATAGATTATGATATACCTAATCAGTAAGGCATAAATTAATATGGGTTTAAATTGGTATTCTTAAAAAGGCAGGTTTTTCCTTTTTAGTAGTAAGCCTCAGTATTTTCTTGTGGCTCTCATCCAAATCTTTCTCCTTCAGTGTCTTGTTACAATAGTTTCTCTGCTCAGAACAAGCTCCCTGAAACCCTCCTACTGGATGTTCCTTTTTTTTTTTACACATTCAGAACTAGCTGGTGTTCAATGTTGATGGAAACATAAATCACCTAGAAGCTGACATTCAGTAGGTCATGGCAGCCTGTAGGATATAGGAGAGGGAACCTGATAGGCACATTTCTCTACATATCACAGACTCAGACATATTTAGAATTACAAGCTGCATTTTTGCAGTGTCACTTTCTATAAGCTAAGAACAGGTATGGATGGGCACTGGTGATGCCTGAGGTGGCCACGTAAAACACAGAGACTAGACAAGAATAAGAGAATAAAAAGAGGTATTTATNTTAGTTTTAATAGTCCTGCCAGCAGCAAGGAGTTGGACCTGGTGCTCCTTATGGGTCTCTTCCAATGTGAGATGAAATGTTCTGTGATTCTGTGAAACAGTTTTTAACAAAATAAATTATTCTATGACTGCTATAGGAAAATGTATCCGAGTCAATTTTGCATTAAGCACTGAATATATAATAAGCTGTGAAAATTGTAAGTTTGGGTATCAAAGACTATTTTTTTTTTGCTGTTAAGATGAAGACAGTGGGTCAGGTTTTTCTTTGTGGAAACAAAGAAATTGCCGACAGATTTGGGGTTTTTTTTTATCATCTACAGAGTCATTTGCTTTCGTGATCTGAGGGAATAAATCCTTAGATATGGCTTTGTGTAAATAAGCATTAATCTTAATAATAATGCAGAGTGAACTCCCTGACCTTGGAAACAGCCCTGATTTTGCTTGGATTTATCATGGAGAATCAACAGCAATTACAATGAAACTGCAAATGTCCTCGTGGGGTCTTCAGTTCTCCAGAGCTAGTTTTTCACAAAGTCTCATAGGATAAATATTTCAGCTTATTGCACTGACTTGTTCGGAAGTTACTCTGAGGAAGAAGAGGGAGAAAATGAGATGGGGGGCAGAAAATGCAGCTTGGTTTCCTGGCTGAGGGATCCATATGTGTTGTCATGCTCAACTAACTGTGTTTATCCTCTTGACTTTATCTGAAGACTGGTTTTATTTAATATTTAGAGTATGATCTGGGCAGCATCTGAGATAAAAGAAATACTAATGATTTTAGATGCAAAGGCAGAGCTGTTTCTCTTACAGGGGAGAGCATTCTTTTAAATATTTGAAAAGATGAGAAGAAAAAAGCCCCAAGAACTTAACCTCTATGGGTGTTTTTAAATAGTGCACATGGAACGTATTACTAAAAGCTGCACAGAAACGTATTTATGTTGGTTGGAAACATCCACAGGAAAATTTGGGGTGTTGCTTGTTACAGTGCAGGTCTTCTACCCTGCTATTTTAATTTTAAAAACCCTTCCCCCCCCCCCCCCAATGATCAGCTGGAAGTGGTTCAGATGGAAGATGAGCAAGATCGTAGCAAGTGGATGCTAACAGATTCTGAAAGATGATGATTACCATCTATTTGAGATTCAGTGGCTGTAATATGTTAATGAACTATTAAATTATGCAGATAGAAATCACTGAAAGAGGAATGACATCAAATGAAATTATGTGACAAATATGACAAAACCTCATTCTTCACTCTTCTGTTCTTTCATAATGGGAAATATTAAATTAAAAAATTGAATTTTATGTTTATACATGGAAATTCTGTGAAGAAGCTTGCATAAATCCAAACTAATTAATTTTACTTGTCAAGTATGGCTAGAAGACAAACAGATGATCATGTTAAAAAGTAGGCCTTAGAAATCTGGTTAAGCTTTGGCAAGACATGATCATCCATCAGCCAGTCACAAGTGAAACAAAGTTTTGGGTTATCCCTCCTTAGTTTGTAGCACTATTTTCTTCTGTCAGTATGTCTTGTTACCTCTTGGGAAGATTTATCTTAATTTTATAAGGCCTGTAGTTTGAATATAGTTTAGATAAAGCTGTTCATTTAACTGATACTCATGGAAGAATAACTTCTTTTCCTTAAATGTTAAATTAACGTTGGAATTACTGTTTCAATGTTCCTTTATGTTTTATCTTCTCCATTAGGGACTGTTTGCTTCAAAAGTGTGGTTTGGAAATTAGTATTTGAATTAAACATTAGCAAGGGTTGAGTTGGTCTCCAGTAGGAGGAGCTGAGTAGTCATTGCAGAAAACACAAGAAGGAGCAACACTCTGGCATGTAAAGTGTCCTTTTACTCCAAGAGAAAAGAGATTTCCATTGACTTTTTCCCCCCTGCGTAATTTACTGCTTTCCACACAGTAGCTCTGCTTTGCTGGTTGGAGGGAATGTAATGAAAGTGCTTCCTCTTCTTTCTCCTACCTGTCCTCTGCTTCCACCATTCCCTACACTGGCAAAAATATATTGGGAGAAGTTATGCTGAGATTAACGTCAATAATTGGAAAGAGAAGTTTTAAATAAGATTTATAGAACATGGCTTTTCTTAAACGTTAGAAGCTGTGAGCATCAATATGTGAGAGCTACCAGAGGAAAATACCTTTAATAAGAAACTCCTGTGAATCTGTTGAGTGTATTTAAATTAGGGGGTTTTTTTCCCCCAAATCATGGGAAAAGGGGCTCTCTTTATGAGGCAGGTTTTAGCTTTGGTCAAAAGTACATCTTTGCTCCAGTTGCAACACTTGTTTGTGGTTGAAAAGCTGCTGCACATGTTCTTTACATCAATTGTATTCAAAGTCAGATTATGTCAGTGTTTCTCCTGTAGTATTATAGTGCTGTTTACTAAAGTTCTGGCTCGTGGTATGACTGTATAAGTAGCATCTCACTTAGGTATATCCTTGTACATTTACTAATTTATTTTTAAAAAATAACATTAAGAATTTAATGTAAATCTATTGATTCCCAGAATACAATCGAAGAGAAAACAGTGTGAAAATTTGAAGACAGGCACTTTCAGAGGCTCTATAAATGCACTTTGTTTTTTTTGTGGGCCAAGGATGTATCTTTTGACTCTAGGATCTTCCTCTTCATGTAAATGGAACATGTAAATTCCCTGGAGTTTCTTTAATTATCCCAAACACTTAAGTCTTACCAAAAAAAAGTGATAAACATATGATCTACAGTGTGCAAGTGTTATGAGAATGAAACTGAAGTATCTTTTCAGGAATACTTCAGAAAAGTTTTGAATGCTCTAGCATTATAAGAATAAATCATAACACTTAGTAGCTGGTACTGTTAGGCCTCCCAGCTTTGGTAGTGTCACTTTGAGGGAACAGATTTGCAGACAGTTATTAGACCATGCTGTCTGCACAGATGGTTTGCATACTTCTGAGCAAGAAAAAACAAAAAGGGGAATGGGAAAAGAGAGGAATAAAGCAGGCTGTGTAATTAAGCAAAGAAGTGCACGTGTTGTTAGGGCTAAAAGATACAATTTAAAGAAGGGATTTTGCCTGAACAAAATTATTTGAGTGCAGTATATTCTAACTTGCTGTATGATTAGGTCGGTTGGGAATGGAAACCCTCTTGGTAACAGTCATTGTTCACAGAACCAAATTTTTACCAGGCTGTAAGATGACAAATATCTGAGTCCATGTGACTGTTTGCAGGGAAAATGGTGCTACTGAAATATCTAATATTCCTCACAAGCCACACTCTAAAGAGGTTGGAAAAATCTCGTAAATCTCCTTACACATAAAACAAACCCTCTGATGCTAGTTAAGGAAATGGAATTGTAACATAAACATCTGCTCCTTGTAATGCAGGGAGTGTTGGAGCCTGGTGGCTTGGAAACAGTGAAACCAACATTGTCAGGATTAACTTCTTGTGGGACAGGGACAGCAAGCAATTGAAGATTGTTGGTGGTGCAGCCTGTCTGCTGATGCAGAGGAATTTGTGAAAAGTGGCTGATCTTAACATCTTCGCTAATGAGAAGAAAGAGGATTTTTATTGGTTTTGTAAGCATTTTGGTGATGGCTGGTACTGAGCAGCTCTGAAGTGTAGCTTTGTTTTAATACTCCTGCAAGGCAGGGGATGCGCTGCTGTTCCTGTTCTACAATGGCAAAATGAGATCCATGGGGAGAACATTCTGGCTTTTCTGCGAGAGCTCAGTTGTGCAGAGATAATCAAGGAATTATTTTTGGAAGAAAACTAAATCCTCTTTTTCCTTTACTGCTGTTGAAGGGTACTGTGAGCAGCAACAGGAGAAAAGTAGTCTAAGCCTTAGTCTAAGTTCCCAATTCAACCATCATCCTCCACAGGAGGCCAAAGGATGTGCTGGTGGCTGTGGTCAGCTTGGCTTACGAAGATTGTGTAAAATTAGACTGGAGACTATATGGGAAAATACCAATGACAAATTTTCCATTAAGTGCAGGTGAAGCTGAGGACCCAGGTAAGTGGAAATCTGGTACCTGTGCTTCCATATCTGAGAGCATATCTGGAGAACTGGAGAACCTGGTGGTAAATGAAGCCAAAAAAGTGGT
This sequence comes from Dicrurus megarhynchus, assembly GCA_013399195.1. Lineage (NCBI taxonomy): Eukaryota > Metazoa > Chordata > Aves > Passeriformes > Dicruridae > Dicrurus > Dicrurus megarhynchus. Next base: position 11,325 of record VXAD01013329.1, read on the forward strand.
GATGGAAAACTAGACACCCCTTCCTTCACAGCTTGCTAGGTCTTTGGCAGGAAAGTACATAAACAAAGAAGTGTTTATCAGTGCAAATGTCTGCAGGGACAGAACCTTCTGTAACAACATTTATTGGAGAAGAAACCACACAAGATCTTGCTCGATTCTCTGATTCTGATTAACCTACTCTCATGTAAATTATATGGGATGGGCAAGATCTCATCAGTATTTCCTTGCATGTTTTTTTTTAGACTCCTGCATTGGCAGAGATGCAGCTGCAGAGAGATGCTAATAACAGTGAGAAACGCTGCTCTGCTGAACAGGCCACTCTTCCAAAACTAGGACGGAGCCAAACTAGTGTAGGAGTTTCCTTGGTATCAGTCTCTGTTTCTTTCAGGAGTGTTTAGATAAACATTGGCAAGTTTTCTGGCCCTGGGTAGCACACCCAAAACTTGCTGTTGGGGAGCATTAAGCTCTTAAAATGCAGATTATATATTTTTCTGGTAAATGAACTTAATATGCAAAAACAACCTGGGAGTTAAATCTAACTCTTGTGCACCTGCTGACCTCTTTCACACAATGACCATTGGCTAAACACAGAGAGAGATTGCATGTGTGCATTTTAGTCAGGTGGACAGGGAAGTAGAGGCAATTACAGTATTTCAGCCAAATTGTGGCTCTACTCATGGAGGAAGCCATGCCTCCTCAGCAGGCTCACCAAATCCTCTTTGCCAGGGACACAAAGAAACACTGGGGAAGGGGGGTTGGGAAATTTTTTCTGGCTCACGTTTGGAGTTTTTTATTAGGACTAAGGCAATGAGCCTTAGTTCTCTTGCCAGGGAAATCACTTTCTGCTTTCTAATTTGCTTCAATTGATCTCGTAATTATTTCTTTTTATTGGATGAAAATATCCCATATTCCATTTTCCAGGTAAGAAATGTAATTCTCTGGCATTGCCTCGAGCTAGGATTTGTTTACAAAATTCCTGGAGCCTTTACTGCAGTTTCCTTTACTTGACTGCCAACTGTGTTTAAGTGTCAAAGTATTAAAGGGCAGCTTTTCTCCAGGAGTGAAGATTAATTGGAAACAAACTGTTAAGAAACTTCATTTGCTGTTAGAGAAAATTACTTGCACTCTGAATATAGAAAATCCTCGGGTTTATTGATGAACAGTTATTCCAAAGGGACATCAGCTCCTCTCTAGTCTTCAGTTCAGAGCTGGCTGCTCCTAAAACTTCTTCCTTCACTACAGGATATTAACTATGTGCAGTTAATATCCTGACTCTTATGGTAAAATGATTTTTTTCATTCTTTTCTTTTTCTAATAGAGTTTAATTAGCCCATCCCACCCCAGTGACTGATCAGTAATTACTTCGCAAGCCCTGCAGATTTCAAACACCTGCAGGGCAGGTGGAACAAATGAAAAAACCACTGCTCATTTTGGACAAAACCTTGGGATTAATGAAATCTGTTATCATGCTTAACAATTCCTAAAAGCATTATATAAATTCAAAATTGAATATCTCACAATTCTCAGGTGTTTCATCAGAGTATTTCTTCTGGTATCTATCCTAAATAGTCTCTACTAAAAATAATGATAATAAATAATGAAGTCTCTGATTGTCTATTACTAAAGGTATTCTACAAAACTGGTGAAAGTCTGTTTTAATTACTCCTTTTTTTAGGCATTTTGCTGATGTTTGCTAACACTGCCGGATAATTCTGTTTCAGTTTAGAGCAGCTAGGATTAGTCAGCACCTCTCTGGGATTATGTGTATATGAGATACCTCCTAAGTGTACTTCTCTGTTCAATGCACAGACTGTAGGATCCAGGTCTGCTTCTGCTCTCTTTTACAGTGGAATAGGAGAACTGCTACAAAATACTTCTGTGCAGGTACATGAAACGTAACTGTGGTATCCTTCAGCAGCTTTTTTAAATAAAGCAACTTCTACTCCTGTACATTTTAATATAGCTTAGATGAGAATTTTACCTACAGTAGAATATTTTAAATGCCCTTGTAGATCTTTACCTGGTAGACATCAATAGGAGCTCCTTTGCTCCCACTCGTTTAAGCAGCTTTGCCATGGATGCCAGTGCAGCCTGGATGTACCTGTGATCACTGCACACAGTGACTCAGTGGTAAGTCAGTGAGCTGTGGATGTTTCTGTAGGTGCAGTGCAGGAGGCACAGTGCTCCTTTGACCTGGATTAAATTGGGCTGCAGTGCTGGTGAGGACTGGAACCATTCTTAACAAAGAGTCTTGATTTTTATCTTAGGCAAAATGAACACATTGATTTTCTCTTCAGGATGTGTGATACACAGGGTTATTAGAAAAAAAATAGAAGAAATTTTTTTGCACATTTTCAAAATATGTGCCAGTAAGAGATGGAGCCTTTTTCTCCTCATCCTTTTTAGTTTGTGGGTTTACCAGAAGCTCATCATCAGGTGTGGGGTGAGGACAGGACGAAAAAAGATGCGGCTGAATTTTACCAAAGTATAACTTCATTTTATGTTGCAGGAAAGGTAATAAATTAAAAACTGTAGAAGATGTTTTTACTTCTCTTCTTCTGTGTTGATTTAGAGCATTTGCAAGAGGTTGATTTGTGAATCTCAGACCTTTTCAATAATGCTCCTCACACTAAAGTCACAGAGATCTGCAGGGGACTCTGTAGTCTTATGATGAGAAATTACTAACTACATTGCCTATTGTATCTTGCATAATAAATTGAATTTTCCATTATTTTCATTTAGTTTCTTATTTTGGCAGTAATTCCAGTTTTTCTTGGCCTTCCTCATCTTTCCCCTTTCTTCTTATTTCTGTTTAAAACTGAATTTCTAGTTATAAATTTGATTCATTCTCTAATCTGGCTGTAACTTAAGGTTTGAGGTATTTTTTTGGGTTTTGGGGTTTTTTTGTTTCTTCGTTTTTGTTCAAATTCTAACAGGGCTGTGATGACTTTAAAAGGAAACAAGACCCAAAAAACCAAAGCAGAAATAACCAACCAGCCAGATGTTTCCATTCTTCACACAACTGAAGCAGAGGAAGAATCAACTTAATGTAATTTCAAAAATAATTTTTTTAAAAGTTACTCTGCTTTTTAAAGTTGCAAAGGAAAGGCAGAATGTTTTAAGTTTGAAGCCATTTTATCTGCAATTCTTAGGACAAAAGAGGAAAATTCTCAGGTAATAGATATTTCTTCAAGTTCCTACTTGTAGGATAGAGAATGAACTGAGAACAGTAACAAATGACAGTATTTGCTGGGTGTAATCTAGAAGTTCCTCTTTGCCCTCTGTTCATGCAGACTGCTGCTTGGCCACATGATTTGTTGTCTTCTTTCAACGTGTTTTTGACTTAAAGTATCATCTTACATTGTTAACCCAAATACATATTAAATTAGAGAACTTAATTTGATTGCGTTTTCTTTATTTTTTCATACCATTTCAAGGAGAATTCTTGACATCTTGATAGGCTCAGTGTCTAATTGATGTTAACATTAGCACAAATCATCTACTTGATATCAAAGATGGGAGAGTGCTTTTAATTTATCATTCATGTTTTTCTGCCAATAGGAGAAAAGCTATGTTATGCTTAGTTTTCTTTTCTTTTTTTTTTTTTTAGTTGGAGTTTGCAAACCTTTAAAATGTACTTGCTCCCTGCTGCTGCATTTGTCTGTGTCCAGTGCTTTAAGCATGATGATGGCAGTGGCACGTGGGGATGGAAGATGCTTTGACAGAAGTGCATGCTGGCTCTTCTTCAGAACAGCCCTGTTCTTCATAATTCTTCAGGTTTCCTTTAAAACCGAAACTCATCTCTGTCTCTTGGGGTGACTTAGGAAAATTCTTGGGAGTGTGTGAAGTAGCTCCAGTGTACAATAACGTCTGCAAGTGCTTGAAAAGTACTCCTTAAGTAGGAACCCTGTCAAGCACAGGCCCACTTAGCGAGGTGTTTCTGTACTGAGGTGCTGGTGAGAACACGGTGGTGGAAGAGGTGAAGCAGCTTACAGTGTTTAATGTTGGAAGCACTTAGGAAAAGAGAAAAGGATGTCTTGAGCGAGGGAGCTGCTGCTCTTTAAAACTTAAGTGTTTGCGAAGAAGTGGCCAAAACAAAATTCCTCAGAGGACTGAAAGAACTGAATGGAAGTTGTTGAAGTAGAACTAATCTGAGGGAGTTCAGTACAGCCTGGTAAGCAGAGAAAAATCTCATTTTGTGTGATTACTGGAAGAGGAAGCCTATTTTTGGTGCTTTGATTTGGGTGACTGTAAAGGAAAGTTAGTTTCTGTTTCCTTGTGTGAACTTTACTTTTGGTGTGACTGCTCAGCTCTGTATAGAAGGAAAAGCCATATGTATATGACTAATTAGCCATGGCACAGCCTGACAGCTCCTGGCAAAATAGCTCTCAAAATAGTCAAGTGCCTTTCACGTTTACTCCAGGTGACATAGATTTGGGGTTATGATATAAAACACACTGAGTTTTTAAAGCCTCTCAGCTGCACAGATGCAAACTCCACTAATCCCAAAGCAAAATGTGGTCTGCTATTCATTAAGTGGAGATGAGTTTCCTTTTTTAGTAAGTCCATTAACAGATGCCTAAATTTAGGTACACGTACAGTTACAATTAGTGGAATATTCTGAACTTCTGAATCTTCTTTCTTGCACTGGAACTTGCTGTGCTCTGAGAGGTCTCAGACCCCAAGCCCTGATGTGGAGCCTGGGTTATTCTGTTGCCTTTGCAGAGTGCTCTTTATATGTAGATGTCCTGTGTTTCCACTTATTTCTTTCATGCTGATAAGGAAGTGAGGAAGGTCATCATTAGAAATTCAGCTTTGTTACTGAGCATCAAGTGGAAGCAATCTCAATTTCTGGCACTGCTCTGTTTCCTGGATGCAAACTGGTCTCTCATCTGTGAATTTCTGTTGTCTTCCACTCTTTCCTGGAAAAATACTCAGTGTAACCAACTAACCTAATGAAAAACTGCTGGTTTTGCAAAATTGGGGTTTAATTTGTACGTTCTTCTCATTTGTACAGTGCTTGCTGTCATGAAATTTCCTGGGCATTTTGAAAATGCTATCACAAGTAATTAAAAGAATGGCAGTTATGTGTGATGATAACATGATGCCTTTTTCATCCAAGACAGGAGACATGTTAGGCCAGTGCCATAATTCTCACAAAATTGCACAGATCAGAGATTATGGGTTTAAATTGGTTTAGCATTTTCCTTGACAATCTGATCTAATCAGCACTGCAGGGGGTTTATACCTCCTAACCAAAACCATGACCTGGAACAAGGCTGTCCTGCTGCTTGTCTGAAAGAGGGAGGTAATTGTGCCCATCTCGTTCCCTTCTTTCCGTTATGGGTACCACTGCTGGGTCAGGGCACTTACACTGCAGTTTGTAATACTGAGATTTGTGTATCACAACTGAATAAAGTCACCAAATTAATTTTAAGGCAGTTTTTGCCAGATTATTAGTGTATTATTAGACTGTTATTCCAAAAATTGAGGTATGTTTGCCTACAAGTTAAAGTAGTCCCTTACGTACAGAACTATTTGAAATGAGAAAAACAACTTTGCAGTTAAAAACTTATTTCTTTTAATGATACAATGGTAATGCTTCAAGTTATAATCAATAAATAATTATTCTGACCACTCTTTACCTTGGAGGTCTGTAGTTAAGCAATTATGTGTTGCTTTAAATTAATTGATGCTGTCTTAGAATCTGGTTTCCAAGTAGAAGGAATGCAGAGGGGTATTGCTTTGGACAAGCTGAAAATTGTGTTTTAGAAAGTCGGAAGACTTGGAACTTTGTACTCCTTAGTCTTTAATAGCCTCATCATGTGTTTTTTGAAAATCAGCCTTTTACGCATTGGAGAAAACTAAATTGGTCCCTGACAAAATATTGGTGTCAATGGATACAGAAAGCCTTAGAAATGCAGTATTGGTACCTGTCAGAGAGTTCTATGTCTTCATCTGAGGGGAAATGGGTTGTACTTGCAAATTTATATTTCCTTACATAATCTCATTCCAGTCAGTTAGAAGCTTTTGCCCTGTTTTCAAGTTGTCCTGGCTTGTAGTAACTTTATGTTAACTTTGCCAGAATGATGCATGGACCTGTCTAGCCTGATTCATATCCATGGCACAGTTATGGCTAGAGGGGAATTTAATAGGCTGGTAGTGAGAACATATCTAGTAGGAACAACAGTGGCCAGGATTTATAGTGTTTTCAGAGCAGAATAGGCCAGATGGAGTGCATACAGAAGAAATATAGAGCCCTTACCAAGACCTTGTTCCTATAAAATGTTGTTTGTGTGCACCCACATCATATAGTTTAGCATTGACTCGATAACATAATAAAATTTTTATTTTTCTCCTATGCACTTTCTTACCCAGAGGAAATAACCACTATCATGGAATTTGCTGGTTAAGTAGCAGTTTATAAGTTTGGTACCTATAGTTCTGAGAGCTCTTCAACAAATTCTTACGAAGTCTCAAAACCCTCAGGTTTCACTTAAGGCCCAAATTTTCCAGTTTCTTACACTGCCCTCTAGCGCTGAGCGTGTTTTGAGAGTCATCTTCAAACATCTTTCTTCGGTGTCAAGTAACTTTTGTGCCACGACTTTTTAGAGCTGTTAGGTTATTAAAGTCTGCCAGGGCAGGAAACATCCACCTTCTCTATATGAACGTCTGTCCTTGTTGGGTGCTAAGCAGCAGAATTAGACTGAATTTCCACCTTAATATGCACAATAAACATGGGATTATTTATCAGAACAAAACCCAAACAGAAACAAATGAAAATATGTTAGTAGCATGCTAATAGCTTATACCATTATGCATGTGTATTGGCTGCTTTAAAGTGCAATAAATAAATCTAAATTAATAGCATATAAATTGGGTTTCAAGTTCTAAAAGATTTTTAAAATTGAGGAAGTTTTAGCATTTCCTTCTGTATGTCCTGTTGTATACAGTTTAATTTTTAAAGTTTGGTCTGATTGTATACTATTCAAAGTGTTGTCATGATTTCTTGACAGCTGTTCAGGAGAGGGATCACCTTTTTTTTGTTGTTGGGGATTTTTTCCATTCCCTGTCTGTCTGATTTGTCCTGTGTTTGCACTAACTACAGGGTTTGCTGGGATATGCCAAGACTGGATGTTGAGCTGAATCCTCTCAGTGTGGTTGCGTGTTTTGTATGTAGTTTGGATCAGGTTTATTTTTTCTTAAGATTAGGGCTCTGCTGCCATGTCATCTGTGCAGAGTCTGACAGGCTTTGTCAGTCTCTCTGAGGAACCCCGGCAACTTCAGCGTGACTTACTAAGCTGTAAGTAAGCAGTAGCAGCAGAATTTAACCCACTTTGCATTTTTTCTTTAGCAGCACTTCTGCTAAAGTCATTTCTTCTGGAACAAAACTAGAATGCCAAGAGGAATTAACTTGAATATTCAAAACAGTATAGTTCACTTTTCAGCACAAGCTATATTAATGTTGACACCTCGCCAGCAGTATTGTGATTTTTTGGGGAGGCGAGAGAATACGTAAAATAACTTTTTTGAGGGAAGACCTGTTGCTGTAACTTTCAATTTCTGTCTTCTGAGTATATGTTTCTCCATGGCTGATGCAGTGGTGCATCTTGGTGAGCTGCTTCTGCTGTTGCTTGTCAGTGTTTCACCACACCATGCAAACAAGGATGTTTTCATTTAGAGGTTCACTCATCTGATACAGGATTTATAGCAGTGTCCTGCATGGGAGCAGCCTTGCAAGACAGGAACTGTCAAACTGCAATTTTTGAGGATGCTGATAAGGTGTTTTCATGAATTACAATAGATTTTAAAAGTGTGATCTTCCTCTGTGTATCTTGCTGTGTGACAAAGTTTAGGTAAAGTTTTCACACTTCTAAACACTTTGTCATGGCTCTAACCACCTAGTGCAAGTCTGGGATTTTTACCTGTCACACAGAATAGCCTCTGGCAAGAGGGTGGAGAGGGTATGGATGGCCTGACAGATGAAGGGCACCTGTAGAGGAAAAGGATGAAAGGATCCTTCCTTCCATAGAAAGCTGAAAGGCTACTGCCTGTAGGAAATAGAATATAGAGTTTCTGAGTGCTGGGAGAGAGAGCCAGAGTCTGAGGCCATTAGGCCTCATCAGAGAGCTGAGGTTTGTCTTTAATGATAGTCTGCTTAGATGCACATCACGAGTCCACCTTGCATGGTGAGGCAAGGCACAGCAGCAGCATCACCTCTGTAATCATGGCCTGCACCTTCCTCTCTGGGCTGGGAAATCAAAGGGTCAGGCACGGGAGAACTTGGAGCAGCACGTGATCAAAGCCTTTCTGCCTACATCCTGGCATCATTTCCAACTCATTCTTCTTTTTGTGAGCAACCTGTCCCACCTGAGCACATATCATTTAGTGCAGTTATTCATGCCTTCTGCATGTCTTTAGCTGACATTGGGGTATTTTTGCAGACAGGGTGTTTTTGCTGACTTACTGTATCCACCTTCTTGTTATTGGCACTTAATGAAATCAGCAGATAAGGTTACACTGCAGGCTTTGTAAAGCAGTTCTGTTTCCATGGAAGGCATTTTCACAACGGTAAAGCTTTGATGTGAAACACTGCTTCTTTTGTGAATAGACCTGCAGTCAAATAACGGCTAGAACCAAAATGAAACTTAGGGACTTGTGAGAACAAACAGCATGTCTGAATCTGTCTGTGCAACTATTTTTGCAACCCTTTTCTCGATCCATTCTCTTAATTGTCAACGTGTTCATGATAACTTTTCTTAGGAAGAAATGTTGAAATCTGAATGGAGCTGAAAGAATGGGCCTCTCTTAATGAAATTCAAAGGCTTTTATGGAGATGAAATACAAGTTATTAATTAAATGATTGTCTTAATTGGTAATAAATATTTGCTTTCTTCAGAGGTTGTAGAACAAAAAGCAGCAATCAGACAACGAAATGTCTATCCCTTATTATCTCAGTGGTGTCTTTTGATTTGGTTTCTCTGACTTATTTTAAACAATGAGCAATAGAAAAAGGAGAGTGGATTTCTGTCTTGGAGGCTGGTCAGTGAGATCACATGAAGCAACAGATTTATACTAATTACTTAACTAGGAAATGAAAGTATGAGCTAAAGAGACAGAGATGATTTTGGAAAACAAGCTGTGGGGTTTTTGGCTCAGGTAAGCAGTGTGTGACCAACTCCAGGCTGATGCCATGACCAGCCAGGCTTCTGGAAAGAGACTTCTTTGGCCTAGGTGTGCAGCCAGCTGACATCTGTGTAATAAATCTCTGGTACTAATTGATTTACCTGCAGGGTGTCAGTCTGCCAAGAGTTAATACCAGGCTCATTGTCTGAGTACAGTGCTTTGCATGGTGTGTAAAGTTAAGTAGGGAAAACTCCATGATAACATTTGCAGTAATGTGCTGCAGATAGCAGGTTTTCTTCCCACAGGAGAAATGGAACTGAGCTCTCCTTTTTGGTAGTAACTGAGCAGATGAATGTGCCTACCTTTGTATGGCTTCAGGCAGTGCTGCTCATGGGTCACCTTTGAGCCTTTGCTCCCCAGGACCATCCTGTGATTGCAGAAGTGCTAAGGAGGCCTGGCCAGGAGACCTCAGGCCATGACCTGTTTATAGAGGTCAAGGCATCAAATGCACTTGTTGACTAGTCAAAAGGCAGCTGATGGTCTTGTAATCATTATTGTTATTTCTTGTGAGAGACTGGCTGAAGAAAGTTGCTTCCCTCGAGGGTTTTCAGCCAAATAAAGGAAAGAAAGACTTTGTCATCAGAGACATGTGCTTAATTCCATTGATGGGAATTGTAATTGAAAGTTCCTGCTAATGTTTTTTTTCCTGTGGAGCAATGTATTGAAATAACATGTTTGCTTAGCACACAAAAAATTACTGCATTTGGTAAGTGGTTTAGTAGCGCTTGTAAATTAAATTCACAGGTATCCATTGCTAGAAAATCTTAAACTGAGATACAACCTGGATTACTGAGCACTTTTTCAATCAGAAAACAGCAAGAGATTCATAGATCACTTTCGGAAATACTCTCGCCCACAAAATCATTAGATAAAATTCAATATATGCCTGTGTGAGAGTGAGTCTGTAAAGACAGTTGTTTCTGGCATGGCTCTTCGTCCATGAAAAGAGAGACATCTGTGACTTCCCATGCTGCTGTGGTTTTTGAATTGGTATTCAAATGCTATTCTGTCTTTTTCAAGTTAGGACCCTCTAAAATGATCTGAGTTTACTGAACTTTCATAATTTCCAAGCTCCTCTCTCTGATATTTATCTGTGTGGTAGCAGGGCCTGTCAGAGTAGTTTCCTCCTTTGACTGAGGGTTTAGTTTGTCTTTCATCTTTGAAGAGTGGGAGCTGATTCTCAAATTCAGGCTGGGAGACAGTACTTTGACAAGTAAAGAAACATTTCATATTTGCAGAGGTGGGAACATAGTGTAGGGAAGCAAGCACCATTAGTTTCCTGTCAGTATTGTCAGGGAGAAAAAGGAGAACATCTTGAACAAATCAAACAACCTAATCTTCTCAATTTATGTTTTTGCATTTTGGGTTCTTTTTAGTAGGAGATCAAAGGATGCTTCTTGGATTCTTTGGAGTCAGGATTCTGATGGCATATTCTGCTAGTACATAAACTGTTGTCAGGTGTTTCCATGAAGCTTAAACCAGCACTCAGGCCTTTAGGTGACGCTGGATGCTGAGGAGGACTTTGGGGACAATTGAAGTCTCTGCCTGTTAGACACATTGGCAGTTTTTCAAAAGATTCACTTTAATTTTCCTAAGTCTCTGTGCTTGTAAGTACAGCTCTTCAGAAAGATTATTTATTTATTTGGTTGGGTCACTGTTAATGGCTATGGTGACTGTTGATAAATAGTTAGAACTTCCAGAAAAGAAGATATTTTTTTCTTTGTGAGGCTCTAGTTTATGTTGACAAATAGGAGTCAAGTAAGGCATTCGATTTTGCTTTACTGGTGTCCTGTGGATTGTAAAGTGTTTACAGAAACAAGGGGTCCTCTGGGTTAGATTTTGTGGTCAGCTGTGATGTGTCTGTCACAGAGAGCTCACAAGTCACCTTGAACAGACTTTCTGAGCAACTAAACATTGAGAATAAATGCTCTGATTTCACTGTACTAGAGCTCTTCTTAAATTGAATTCTAGGTATATTTTTTCCACCTCCTCTCTGGCATAGCAGCCAGAGGTGTGGCCTTGTGAAACGAAAACCTTTTCTAATGACACAAATATTAGAAAGTGCTGATCCCAGTAGCATCATCGAATACGCCTAAATATGACGTAAAAATTCACATAGCCTGGATTGGTAAACTGGACCATAAAGTTATTGCATGACTGAAACTGGTTTGCTGTTTAAACGTGGATGCCAAGCACAGTGAATTTTCTCTCTGTTGAATATGTAGTTTTAAAGAACTTACTTTACACACAGACTTTGGTAGCTGTTTTCTGCATTATGTCCAGATGTTATGTTTTTCCCCTTCTAAACTTCAGTCTCTTCCTAGCAACATAATCCAGGCTGAAATTAAATAGTTCATCTTAGTATATAAAAGCAAAATAACCTTCTTTTCTGAGAAGGCTCCTTCTGAAATTTAATTCATTTAGATTTATCAGTCCTGGCTTGTAGTCAGATTGTGATAAAAAATAATTGTTTCTACCTAACTTTATTTGAATATTAAATTTTGAGCCTTAGGTGCTAATAGCTACACTGACACAAGAGTATGTGAGGACATGTCATGGGAAAACTTACAGGCAGCAAGTGGAGCTAAAGTTACTCTTTGTAAAAACATATCCTTCGAGCCCGTGGAATGAAAGTCTGAAATTGTTTCCTTTTGTCTTCGTCTCTCATAGAAGCTCCACCAAAACTGGAAGACAACCCTGCTGAGGCGTTCACTGACTCCTCCCTCTTTGCTCGCTGGGGCCAGGAGCTGAGCCCTGAGAAGCGGCGGATCGCCCTGAAGCAGTTCCAGTACTACGGCTACAACGCGTACCTGAGTGACCGCCTGCCGCTGGACAGGCCCCTGCCGGACCTGCGGCCCAGCGGGTGAGTCCTGGGGGGGCGTCCCGGGGCACGGCGCCAGCTCTGCCGCGCTCCAGCTCTTTGGCACCTGGAAGCGTCGCCTTGTGTGTAGGTCACACGGCATGGCCAGAATGAGTAATTTCTATCAAATGTATGAAGGCTGTAAGTGTCAATTGTCTTCTGAAACACTGCTGTGCCCAAAGTCAGTCCTGTTAAAAGTCCCAGTAAGTATTCATTAAAATTTCTTCAGGATCCATTGGAAGATTAAGCTCACCTACAATTGACATTAGATAGCAGGTGTGGTTTTTCTACTGAAAGAACCTTTTAATGCTAATTTTCAGTTTTATCAGATAATCAGTCTAAAGAAGAACTGCTTTCTTTGAAAGCCCAGAACTGCCTGATTAAGGTCAGTCAGCAATGAAACGGGTGAAATACACCTTTGAGCCAAGCACATGAAAGCCGGGGATCCCCCTTCCCCGGGCAGTTCTGTGCTCGGAATTGCGCAGGGTGAACGCATCCAGTGTTACTCCACGGTGGCCTGGGGAGGTGGATGGGACCAAGGGAGGGAACAACCTTCCCTTCAGTGCATTTGAGGCCTGTATGGGTAGCACTCTTCACAGAGACACTTAATGCTCAGCTTCTTTTTTGATACGTCTGATCCTTTGAACAAACAGCAGCTCTGGAGATGGAGAAAGGGGTGGAGGGAAAACTGTTTTTTTTGCAGCTCATTAAAAAAGGAAATCATTAAAATAAACATGCTGGGTACTTACTGAATCAAACGTGATCTTATTCACTTATTCTAACCAAATATTTTAATAACTAAAGCAGTAAGTAGTGCATTTTGCTGCACATTATGTTGATGATAGCAAAAATATATGAACACCATCCCGGGCAGCACTTAAGCAGTATCTATGCTATATATTATTATGTATTGGATTTTAGAAATATTTTTGTTGCAGATTTGCTGAAATACAGACTTTAAGGAAATCAAAGTCCAGCCAATTGTATTTGTGTTTTGGTTAAATCAGTTCAGCAGTGCCTGTAGAGATAGTCTCTTTTTTGTTTTTTAATTGTAAACTAATCCAGAGGAAGAAGAAATCTTTTTAACTAGACATCAGTGATAGAAATGTTTCTGTTCTTATAGCTCTTTTGAAATGACTCTGCTGAATGATTTAAGTATAAATTTTTTATAACTGTGTGTTTTAAAAATTAAAAAGATGGAGAAAATGAATGTTACTGTAGCTGAAAATAATTTCAGGTTAGGATTTTAAAAGAAACTCCAGTTAGAAATGAATCATGATCCTAATTCCTGTGAAAGTTTTGATCCTTTGCTGTCTGCCAGAAACATGATAGACATCACAGTATGTTTAGGGACACATACATACAAAATAATGGCTTAGCAATGGTAGCTCAGGCAGATTCCCTGCACCACTTGTGGCTGGGGAGCAAGCAGGGAATGGCACTGGAATGTAATGAGTTCTGACCCTGAGGGAAATGAGGTGTGTTGTCAGGCAGCATGCAAAGTGTTTGCTGTATCTACAGCACCCTGTGGAGTGCAGAGCTAGAGGTGTTCTGAAAGTCATGTTGTTGAAAAAAGAACTCCTGCTCCTGACAGGCAAATTCTCATTTGTGTGAGAGCACATGCATGAATGTTGTGGGGAAAAAAAAAATATACCCTGTGCAAGTATGTTTCCAGTGTATGTTTGGGATTTCTAGCACCTGGTTTTTAAGCCAAGTGCATAAGTCACTTCCTGAGTCTGTATAGCTGTATTTAAGTTATCCTTGGCCAGGTACTGGGCTCAAGCAGCACAGCATGAAAGCCAAGGACAGCTTGGTGTGAAGAGAGCGTGCAGCAAGTGGCATGGAGACCAAGTTAGTCAGCTTTGCTGGACCTCAGTCAGTTGTGATATTTCTGTTCTGACTAGAAATGCACAAAAAAGCACAGATATAACAGAGGCACCACAGAAGCTCTGGGCAGAGTTAGCCAAGGTCTAACCAAGCTCATTAGCCTGGATTTAGCAGTGATTCTGCAAGAGTCAGCATGACAGTGGAATCCCAGCAAAGGCTTGTGTAAGGAGTGGAGCTCACGTAGTTCTGTCTGGGCTCAGTGGTGGTCTGTCATCTGTATTCAGAACCTATCTTATGAAATACAGGAATTTGGGAAGACAACAGTATTTGTAAATGAGATCTAAGGTAATTCATACACTGTTAGCCCCAGTTGAGACCAGGAGAATTAAGTGGTCTGCCAAAAGTGTGGTATTAGTAGCCCCATTTGTATCATTACTGGTATGACTCAGTTTTGACCTTTCTGCCTGCAGTGCTCTGAGAAAACAGATCTTAGCAGGGGAGCTCAGCATGTCTTTGCAAGGTTCTGCAGTGAGAAAGGCCATTCCACATGTGTAATAACACCAAGTTATAACATACAGCATTTTCTAGGGTTGAAATTGTCAACATTAAATGCCATGACAAAAGTAGAGGACAATTAGATTGCTGAGCCACAACACATACGGAGAAGAGGGCAAAAAACCAGCCTTGCCCAGTCCTCCAATGTGGGTGGCATGAAGAGGCAGTAGGCCACATTTAGTAGTTAGGGCAGTGAACTCTGCCCAAGCCTCTGAACTCTGGCCTCTCTAGAAAAAGGTCATCATCAGTCAGATGGAGACCTCCAGCAGAGTACAGCTGGGTCAGGCTGTGGCAGTTGTCATAGCTTTCAGAGGGACCTTCTCGTGCTTCAGGTACTGCAGAGTGGTTTCTGACCCTCTCTACAGCCATAGGCCTCATGTCCTGTTCTGAATTTGGTTCCTTTTCACTGTGAGTATTTGTGCTAGCACAGGGTGTCCCTAGCACAGTCCAAAATACTCTCTTATAAGTAAATAAGAGATTAACTGCCCTGGATACTTCAGCACCCTGAAGTGGGCACAGTTTTTGCAATACTCAGTAGACAGTGCAGGCTTTATTGTGGAGTATTGTTTATACTGTCTCTGCCAGGGCCTCCACTGACTTTGTGCTGCTGAATTTGGGTGCTCTGCTGTTCACCACCCTTCTGTGCATCTGTTAGCACATAACTTATCTACATCACAGACCAACAAACAGCTTCTGGCTCTGATGAGCTTGGAAGCGCTGCGGAAGGCAATGTTGCCCTTGCTGCATGCAGGAACAGAGGATAATAGTTCTGTGTTAGTTACAATTCTGTTGTGCTCATTACTTTTAGTAGGGCAGGCAGTACCCACAAAACTTGTTATGAGTGAAATGTGAATGAAACGCACTCATGCAGAAATTCATTATAACAAGTTAGGTTGTTTAGGGGTCCTGAAGGTGTCTACCAAACTTTTGAGTGGATGCACTTAAGATTCTACTTTGTTGGCTTGTTAATTTTTGTTGCCTGATCCGTTATGCTGAAGCACACATGGGAGAGGGAGGTAACATTCCTCTTTGCTTGTGTGATGAGAGAGGGAGGCGTAGTGGGAAAAGTTTGCAGCAGGACCCAAGCAGAGGAACTGTTTCAAAGAGTTTTGCTCCTGCATAGACTATCTGATATGAAGGAGCTTGGCCAGTAAATGCAAAACAGCCTTTTCAGTCAGTATAACTGAGTGGAAGAAAGCAAAGAAGCAAAAGAAAAAATCAAATGTAGGAAGGGTGGAAGGGAGAAGAAGCATTTAAATCTCAGATGTTTAAATTCTTTGGAGATTGTCAAATAGCATGCTGCATGTGGCTTGCAGCAGGTTTGCCCTTTTCCTGGCTGAGCCAGTGGTGTTTGGCATCTAGGCAAGTGCAGAGAGGTCCTGTTTCCTCTGCAGAGAAGGGCTTGGGCTACTTTGTGAGCACTTCTTTCAAACAATTCACCACTCCCAAACTGACTACTTAGAGGCTCACTTTGGCAAGGGACAATGGTAGAAGCCTTGAGGACAGAAAACTTAGCTTTGTGATAAAGTGGGTACAAACAGAGCAGGCAAGAGGTCCCCTGAATGCAGATGGGACTACAAGGAAGAAAGATCAAGCACTGGCTGGTTGAGGAGAGTGATGTGGTTTAGGACAAAAGTTGTTTATGTGTGTACACCTGTCCAAAATATCCATCAGTGTTATGGTGGTAGACACAATCCTGGGTGTAGTATGCATCAGACTTCTATAAAGTTTTTCCTTTGTTAAAACTGATGTAAGAAAAACATATGATTTCAAATACTGAGGTTCAGGCTGGACATTTGTATGTTAGCTCTGCTCCTCCCCAAAAGCCAGCTCCTACAGATTTGCATTCTATAAACCTTTGCTCCCACATGCCCCTGTGAAAGAGTTCTGTTCTACTGGGTTTATTTTAGTGATGGATATGGCTCCATCTTAATTTCTGACCAAGTTATTTTGTTGCTACTGGTAAAAGAGAGCATTAATATTGCTTGTTGTATTTGATGTTTCAAAGCAGTCATTTAAAAAGAGCACAGAAGCCTGTAATGTGTTGTCTTGGACAGAAGTCCTAAAATTACCTAAGTGTCCAGCATTCTTGTTAAATACCTAATGTTTAATTCTGTCATATTTCATGCTCTCTTTGACTTAGCTCTCTACCTCTGATTCTTCTTTTTCTTATCTCGCCTTTGCCTTCAGAGTGGCTCCCAGCAGCAGTGTGTGCTGCCTGAGCAGACACCCTCTGGGATTCTGAGCTTCAGTTTTCCTGTTGGAATGTAGCTCCTCAAATGGCTGCTCTAGAAGTGTTTAATATCACTGGCAGTGATGTCAAATCTGCTGGAGTCTTCAGGCTGCTGTAGTAACCCGAGTTGATGATGATGTACACTTGTACAGGAAAAACCCCACCTTTTTATGTGCTGTTCAATGCCAGCCTTGTTAGCATAGCTCAGCACTTAAAATACAGATAATAGCAAAAGGAAAAATGAAGTATGATCACATAATGAAATTATAAACATAAATACATAAATAGTTGTGCTGAAGCTCTTACAATACTCTGTTCTTTTGCCAGAGTTGTAGTGCTCTTTATTTCATCTATGCCAGAATGGGATTTTTTTTTTTTCACTCCCATGTATTTTGAACTTCTGTTTACCATTTTGGCTGTGGACAAAATGTTAAAAGTTCTTGAAGAAAGTACAGTTCTGTTTCTGCTTGTGCTTCTGAAAAATTCTTACCCTATTGGAACTAAAGCTCGCTCCCACATATGTTCCTCAAACAACACTTGAACCCTAAGTGTCTTAGTAATATGCTTGTTGCATTGTGTGTTTAAATAGAAAAGTGGAATATATGCTCTAGGTTTTTTTTTTTTTTTAACTAAAAAATGAGGTTTTGCCATTGTTGGGTGTGATACTCTTGGTGAAAGATTTTCAAAGTTTGCAGAAAATAATTTGTGTTCATAATTTATGGACATGTTTGTAGAAGGTCCCAGAGATTAATACAGGAAATCATTTTTGTTTTGCTGCTTTAATGCATAGTTATGCTAAACTAATTTTAATGACTAATGACTGGCTAAATTGAATTACCACAATGCACAGAGGAATATAGTTGTCTTGTGGACAAATATTTGAAAGAAGCTTCATAATTTATGCTGCCCTCCATTTACCAGAGCTGTGCTTGAAATAGAACACCAGGAGTTTCTCTAAATTTCTGGTAACCATGACAACTGCTACTTTAGTGTTATTAGCCCAGTGTAATTTAGTGGAGTGGGTTGCTCATGGTAATTTTTTAGATTTGTTGAAGTGATACTCGCTATTGCAGCTCTGAATGCCATTTGGAGTGTATATTTGAAATTCAGTCGTCATGCTGAAATACGCTGTGTGGATTGTTGGTCTGGGGGGAGCCTCGCAGTGTCCAGGGCCCGCTCTGAGCCCAGGATGAGCCCGTGGCGGAGTCGTCATTGACACTTGCATGTTGTGGTTGCCACGCAACCGCTCCATTCTCCGAGCTTATGGATCTCAGATTGCCATCCATACAGTTTCCTCTCCTCTTCCGCCCTTCAGCATATTTTTGACACATACATACAACACCCCCTCTCACTCTGTAGCTATTTTTTGTTCATTTCTATCATTATGATATTTTATTCCTCATAAAACTTGGCATAAAGATGATGACAGACATACTTGTGAAAATGAACAAGTCCTCTACATTCTGTGCAGGGTCTGGGGCTGGGTTAATTCTGATTTGTCTAAATAATAAAAAAAAATAGGTAAATTTTATTGTCATTGGCTGATATGAAAAACAATGTAGACAGGAAAAAACGTTTTTTAAAAACTACATACTTTGAAAAATAAGTGAATTTGAGCTGGAAGTAAAGGTAACAAATGAGTCTAAATGAAAAAAAAAACCACATGAACTCAATTTAGGAATGCTACCCTCATTGAAAATTAGGCTTCTAGAAAAGACTAAAGAAATTAGACACAACAGGAGTCTAATTCTATTCTCTTGTGTCATTTGTAGTTATGTTTTAAGGTATGGTAGTGCAAAAAGGGAATCAGATGACAGTCACGGCATTAAAAGCTTTGCTCTTGCCTGTACAAGTTGCCAGCAATGAAAAGTTTTGTCCAGAGTGATAAAAATTGAAAATATTTAAGATGTAAATGAATGCAGGTGGGAAAACCAATACAAATAGTTTCTTTTACATGGGTGGAAGAGTCATCAGAAGGAGAAATTTTGTTTGAGCATTTCAGTTTATGCATGGATTTATGGCAGGGCAGCAGTGTTTTGGGGGCTGGTTTTGTCATCTAGAACATTTTTGGAATATTTGTCACTAGTTTCTTGCAATAGCATATTTTACGTTTATCTCCAGCTTAGCTTAATTGACAGAGGAGAAAAAAACAGTATTTAAGGAAGCAACTTCTTTGAACTATTTTCAGCATATTTTTATTGCCATTCTAAATATTTTCAAAAATCCCTCTGTTTTTCTTAATTTAATAGGCAACATATCTTACCAGTTTTGCTAAAGTTTCATTTTATCTTCTTTGTACATTGTTATGGCTGAGGATAACAAATATTACTGGGCCTAAGGTAGACAGCTAAAAAAAAGATAGATTGGCTGTAGATTTTTTTGCTGGACCATTTTATATCTATTCATTTTGGCTGCAAGCATATCCCTAAAATAACAGGCATTGTAGGTTCTTCAAATGGTAATACTGAAGATTATTTTAGTAGGTTTAAACCTGTTAACTAGTTCATAGTCTATTTGAAGCCAAATTTTCAAAATTTGGATGCACAAACTCCATTTGCCATGAACAGGTCTGTTCTTCAAGGACCTGGATCTGTGATGGTTTTAGCATCTTTTGGAAAAATGTGAGTGTTAGTATTTAAGAATTCTAATGTGATTGTAAGTACAGGGGCCTCCCAGCCACTCTGAGCCTGAAATATGCACATTGGAAATCCTTTCATCAGATGCCACTTAAACCTGGTGGCCCCTAAAACTCACATTTGCCAAAGATTCACCTCACATTTGGCAGTGCTCAGCCCAAGTAAATTTATACCTGCTTCAACTACTCAATCATCTGGACAGGACTTTTAGAGATTGTTTTAAGCAGGAGTTTTAGAGATTGTTCACCACAGAAGGTGATCTTCCTTTAAGGAACAATTTCAGAGGTTAAAATACTCACTCTAGGGTACAGGAGGCAGGTGTGGAAATCTTTTCTCCTTAAGAAATTTTGAAACTTAATGTGTGTCTTTAGAGTTGGGACTGTTCAGCCGCGAAAAGAGGAAGCTTGGAGGGGATGTCATCAAGGTAAATACCTGAAGGGAGGCTGCAAAGAGGGCAGATTCAGGCTCTTCTCAGTGCTGCCCAGTGGCAGGACCAGAGGCAGTGGGCACAAACTGAAGCACAGGGTGTAGAGTCTCCACCATTGGAGGCATCCCAACCCTGTCTGGATAGGGGAAATGCTGTTCCTGGGCAGCTGGCTCTAGGGGACTCCACTTGAGCAAGGGGTTGGACAGGATGACTTCCCAAGGCCCATTCCAACTTCATCCATCCTGTGATTGTATGGCATCCCAGTAAATTGCCCTGACACTTGACTTGCAGGCTCTGTGAAGGGGCTTTTATTCCTTCAGCCAAAGCAGCACTTTTTAAAAGGAAACAGTAAATATCAGCTTGCAAAAGAAATAGAAATGTGATTACAAGACTTTTTGTAGCATTGTAACCTAGAAGATTGGACATAGCCATAAAGAGTGAACATTAGGGTTTAAAATGCATGAGCATCCATTGGAACAGGTGCTGCAGATCCTTCCTCCAAGGGATTTACCCTAAACATGAGGTTAGAGAGACTTGGTATCACTCCAGCTTAGTTTAATTTCTCCACAGAAAGTGGAATGACCCTGAAAAGGGGGACTGAAAATAATCACACCAAGCTGGCTAGTAGTTAGCTCTCTGGGGAGATTGGAGAAGATTGACCTCGTGCTCCCTCTGTCCTGGTTTAAGGTTTTAACTCCTGAACTATTGGCTAAAAGAGAAAAACAATGCTGCCTTGCACTAACTGTCTTCTGGAAGAAAATACAGCTCCCCTTGCCTCTTATTGTAGTGCTTTATTTTGCATAAAATTTGCTCCTGAAAGTTCTAAAGACAACTTTTCATTCTGATGCTGAAAGCTCTCTTACCAATGAATAGAGGTTTAACACACCAGTGGAAATACAAACTGATTTCGGAGAGAGAGTTTTGACTTGTTATGCTGCAAGAGATCAAGCCACAAGTGGGAATCAGTAAATCCAAACCACATTTTAATTATTTCCCTCTGGTATTGATGCCATGGAACAAAAAGCTGTGGATCTCTGTGATGATGTTTCATGTTTGTTTCTAAAAGGTGTATGAACCAGGTTATTAAAAAATATCGTGAACACTTTTTAAGACTTGAGCTGTTACTACTTTTTCCAGACTGTGTTTTTTTATATGTCTTTATAATTCTTTTGCATGGTGACAGAGCGAAAAGTACCTAAAACATTAAATAGCTTCTTTAATGTGATTTCCATCGATTTCAAACCAATGACTGAATTGAGAAAATTGGTTGACCAGCTGAATTTTGAATATTATGTGTGGGTTTGGGTGTCATGCGTCCTATGCACTGACTTTTTTCAGAACCTGTAAAAACATAGAAGTAAATTAATAATTTGATTGAACCTAATTTTGTACAACATCCAGCACATGAAGAGGAATGCTTTTGTGATACTTCTCTGTGTTTATTTGCTACACAACTTAAAATACAAAATCCAAAAAGAATTTTTCTCTTTGAACTGAAGAACGGATTTAGTTAAGGCGTCGGATTCAAGCATGATGTAAAAATTCTGAATCCATCCATGCTTTCTGTATGCAAAACGTTGGCTGTTAGTAATGCTTTCCACAGTTTTCAGGAGTTCCTGGATGTAGTGAACTCTGGCATCTGGAGAGAAGACAGCCACTCAGAGTTGTCAGGAGGTGGAAAAAAGCATTAACGTCAATCATTTCCATCTACAGAGTCTATCTGAAAATGCTGCCTGAATCAGCCTGTGCCTAATATCCACCTAGTAAATAGTCTCAGATCTGAGAAAAAGGTAGAATTAATTGTTGTTCAGAAACATTGCATTAAGTTACTAAAATCTGCAGAGAAAAGTAGTTAATTCCTTTTACTCATTTAAGTTGTGGTTTTATTAAACAAAGCAAATATTTTGCTGACAGTTTAAAATGGTAAAGTGGTAAAAGAGCTTTCTACTCACAGTTGAAAGATTTGAATCCTTTTTGGAATGAAGGAGGTGAAAAAAAAAACAACCCAGCAATAAAACATTAAAGAGCTTTAAAGTTGTGGGCAGCACTTCCATACTGCTCTTTCTTCAAGTTGGAATGTGGCTGAAATATCTGTTTTTGAAAAAGGAAAGGAAAGTGCACCAGGTTATGAGAATAGTCCTCTTTCTCATTAAACCCCTTGACTGACCTTACAGGTAAGTTTTCCATCGTTGTATGTATTTTTCTGGCTGCACCATCTGTCTCAGCTTTAGTAGCAGGATGTTCTTTGGAGCTGTATCTTTTAATGCATTCTTATGACTGGGGGTAGATTTCTCTGAAACAGCTTTTGTTTGCGATGTGACTTCCGGCAGTTTACGTCTTTTCTTCAACCTTTCCCTTCAGGTGCAGAAACCTCACGTTTCCTGACAGTCTTCCCGAGGTCAGCATTGTGTTCATATTTGTTAACGAGGCGCTCTCGGTGATCCTGCGCTCCATCCACTCAGCCATCGATCGCACTCCTGCTCACCTCCTCAAGGAGATCATCCTAGTTGATGATAACAGTAACAATGGTAAAAGGTTTTGGTTCTTCCCCCTCCCTGCCCCGAGGCTGGATCATACAAGAGAAACCTTGAATTCTGGCTCTTGCTCATCCCGTTGGTGTTTCAAGTGTTACCGGTCTGTTTTCTCCCTTCTTCGTCCCACACTCTTGCTGGGCTGTCTTGAGCTCTGCACAAGTGGGGCATGTTTAACAGTGTGTACAAAAGATTGAATGTTTAAAGTGTCTGGTAGGCAGGATTTTGAATGTAACCGTAGATTAGACCTAGCAGGTTTTACTCTTAGTACTTCACTTAGTACTTCAGAGTGTTTTCAAGCTGATATATGGTTTCTGTGTTTCTCCTGTTTCCACTGTATGATTCCACACATGTACTCTCTTTCTGTTTTGTATAAAATGTCTTTCTGTGTTTCTTAGACATCTGCTTTAGATTTCCAGTTCTCCTCTCCTCATTAGCAGCATTTACCATGCTGCTTCTCTGCTGTCTGTACTCAGATGTTGCTCTCCATGATCTGAAGGATTGCACTGCCCATCTCTGATGGTTCAGTGCTTGCCAGGGTGTTTGTCAGCGAGGCCGTGTTGGGCAGTATTTACAAGTCTTATTGTCTAGCAACTTTAGTGATGAAATTTTAATAAGCACAGAATGCTGAACTTAAAGAAAAATTCTGCTGTGCTGCGGGGGTTAATTCTGAACTGCTAAAATACAAGGAGAATCAGAATTTATCCTGTTGAAGGAAAACGCTGAACAAAGGGCTTCTCTTATCCTTGCCATCATGACTGCTGTTATCTGGCTATATCCCTGTAGCTAAATCCTCTGACTTGCTGCTGATCACAAATGTATCTCAGATTTGTACAGAGAAGAAACTTATTGGGAAGCAAGTAAATAAGTTCCCCACCCCCAGGCTATGCATGTCATCATCTCCTCTTCTGCTGACTATGACTGAAGGAAAAAGTTAAATCCTGACTCTTTAAAGTACACACAAAACTCAACAACTTGATGCAGGCCTATGTCTTAAGTTTTGTCATCTCCCTTATGCAACACTGGCACTTTGACAGGAAAGAACACAGCACTGAAATACGGCTTTGACTGGTGAACTTGGGCTCTGCAGTTTGTTTGTGTAAATTCATTCCTGCATCTTTTAAATGGGAACTCAAAGAATCTGAGTGGCTGTTGGTGCTGCAGGGCCTGAGGTCTCTGGATATGAATAAACTGGCCACAAAGCAGACATAAAAGAAGAGGAATAGTCTGGTGGAAAAAAGTGGCTTCTAGAGTTTGAGTTTGATATTGTATCATTTACAGGCAGTTTTTCCAGTGGGCACATTGCAGAGCAATGTCAGAACCATCAGTGTTTCTGAGAGCCTGTCATCACTGTGATGAGCTCACTAACAAACACTCTTTGCCCTGTCCTCTCCAGACATGTCAAAATTACTCTTTTTCATTATTTCATACTTGAAATAGATAAGAATTCACAGGAACGACTTTATCTTTCAGGAAAACCTGTCCAGCCACCTTTTTTGTTAGTTCCAGTATTGGTACTGTACTGTATAATATTTTTGTGATTTGCTGTGCCTTTTATTCAGGCTTGCCTTTCTTACCCTCCAGTGCCTTAAATCCTTGGGTTCCTGGCCCCAAGCAGGGAGACAGAAATTGAGAGGAAGGTAACCTTTGGTTTGGCTGCCTTGGCTTGGTATTACATGTCATTATATACAAAATCACAGTGTGCAGAGCTATAGTTAGTCTCACGGAAAAATTCAACTCTCTACAGGATTTTATGCTACTCCTCTAACCCTTTCTCTGGCATCTCTTCCCTGCAGTAGTTAAATTAGATTTCTACAGTCCTCCTTATCCCATAATGTATGCTGAAGACCTGATAATAGGTATATATTTGGAGCAGGTGGATGTTTGGAACAGGAGCTATTGTAAAGATGATTTATGGGCTTTCCTACTATTAGTTTAAACCTTGAAATATTTATTTTAAAACTTACTTTTCCTTTTACAATATTCTGTTTTCATTCTTTTTTCTCCCTTCTAGCGTTGCTGAGATGAATCCTTTATATTTAGTGTCATTCTGTGTTTTTGCTAGTAGCCGTTAAGGTTGCAAGTGTTGCTGCTTGTAAGATAACTGAGTTACTCTGGGTTTCCCTGTAATGTTACTTGAGGGGGCAGACACTTGGTTTGTGCTTGAAATGGGCTCCAGCCTCTGCTTCTCACAGGGATCTGTCAGAATCCTAAGTGGTATTTTTACTCTCAGGCTTTTGCCTGGGATGACAGCTTCTCTGACTCGATGCAAGATTCCTTTCTGTGATGCCACAGCCATGGACTTCACAGGAAGGAAACATCACACTGTGGGAAGTGACTAAAAATAAAGAGTGAGACCAGAGATCTGGCAGAGTCCAAATGGGCACGTTTTAATGAATCCCAAATTTCTGTAGTCCTGTGTTTTGGAAAAGAACAATGGAAGAACTAGATGGTTTGTTTTAAATTCCGGAAGGCTGATTTCAGAAACCATTAATTCAAGCGTAGGGCAAAAGTCTGTACATTTGTCTGGAACAATATGTGCTATAGTATTTTATTTCATGTACTTCAAGGTATGTCAAGCAAATTATCTATGACTTCCTCTAAACCTCGGTGCAGTTTTTCAAGTTCCCAATTATGTTTCAGGAGACCTCAATTACTCTCTTTGTGAAGTTTCCCTTTTTTAAAAGAAATGTTTGGTGTTAGAAGAATGTGAAAGTGCCACTATGTGCCATTTGAAAGCAGAAAGTAGGTTTTGCAGGTCCTAAAATTTTGATCCTTTGTTTAATAAAGACATTTGCATGGCTTAATGCGTGTATTTCACCATACCATCTTTTCTGGTGGGATCTTGATGAAGAGTGCTCTGAATATTTTGATGAATTGCTCTAATGTACCTAACATACGCTGTTAGGTACATTAGTACTGAAATTTAATTTAATAGAAGGATGGAAAAGGCACATTTCAGTGACTACTTGTGGACTGTATAATGAGAACAAAAGTTTTATTACAACTTTTGGTTTTATCAGTGTTGTTTATTTGTCTATCATTTGGGTCTCAGTCACACTGGCGACTAAGCAACTGTGCAGATTGCAGATGTTTTACTGTATTTTTAAGTGTCAGATCAGACTCTTTCCCACTCTCCTCAGTAGGGCTGTTTGTTTTGGAGAGATAATGTGCACATAAATTTATAATTTGGCAATGTAATTATTTATTTATTTTTCCCTTCAGAAGCAGCAGAATGTAATTTTTATTTTCAGAGAAGAGGCTTAAAAAAATTAAGTGACCACACCCATGACTGCTGGTGGTTAATTAGACCTCAGAAATGTATTTAGAAGAAGCATGGCCTGAGGTGGAGACTACTGGCATTGTGGTTTATTTGCCCCCTGCTTTGTGGCATCCTGCTCTCTGGAGATGGGCTTGTGACCTTCTGTACCACTGGAGCTCTGGCCTGGCTTTTGAGTCCTTTTGCTGGCATTGAGCACCACTGCATTACAAAGTACCTCTTGAAGGTATTTTCAGATGATTTTAAATCTCTCTAAAATATCTCATTGTGAGCCATGATGAGTTCAGCTTCATGGGGAAGCATTGGGCATTTGTGTGTCCAGAATATGCCTTGCAAAATTTAATACTATAGCAGTAATTATCATCCTCTAGGACATTTTTTTTTTTCACATAACAGTTAATAATATTGCGGTAGAGGCTCAGATTTTACAAGGTTTTCTTCCTTTTCCTTCAAGCATTACTTGTGAATGAAATATTCCTACATGTTCAGTGTAATGATTCTCATTTTGTCATGAGATTTCCATGAATGCAGCTATTGAACTGCAGTAATAATGCTGGATATCACAGGATGTGAATTTTATGTCTTGCAGTGTTGAGAATTAACACAGACTGGTAGAAAGTGGGTCAGTGCAACTGTATCACCTGTGAGAGGTTGTCCTCAGAACACTGACTGAAAAGAAACTTTTCAAAAAGCATCCAGAGCTTTTCATTAAAAAGTTATATTTCTGTGGTAATTCTTAAGAGATATTTGTGAATAGAAGATTGTCTGAATTTTACTCTTTTTTCTTTACAAAAGGAGTGATGAATAAACCTCAAGACTACTGTTCAGATGCATGCTAGATTTCACAGCACAGCATAATTTGAAGACGGCTTACTTGTAGATCATACATCTATGAAAAATCTATTGATAGCAATCTCTTAGGGAAAACCTTAAGTCTCACTTGCTTTCTGTTTTGCTTCTTGTTCTTCCTTTACCTGAATGTCAGGAAAGTTCCAAGACAAACAGAAACATCTGAAAACAAGGAAATAGGCAAACTTTATCCAAACCTGCACTCACTTTTGGGCCATGGTTTATGCATCGGGAAGGTTTTGCTTTATCTGCCTAGATTGATTCTCTGCATTAGTTAAAGGTCTTGATGCTGAAATCATTATTGCACAGTCTTTACACAAGCAAACTCTCAGAAGAGTTGACAGGGACTGACATGAAATGAGGGCTGTGCAGTGCTGGTTAGGAATCAGGTGCTAAAAAGCATATATTTATCTATAGACCAGGAAATCTGTTCCCACTGTGGATTTGAGAACAATGTTGGCTGTTGTTACAAAATCTGCATTTTACTTTAGTAACATTTAGCGCTGCAACTTGAATTAATGAAGGCAATTCTTTGAGCATATGTTTGCTGCTACGTGTTGTGTGCTGCTGCTGGGACTGCAGTGAGGTGTGCCAGCTACTGTGGATGCATCTGAAAAGATGTAAGAAGGAAATAACTGGAGGCAAACCCTTGTCCTCTGGCCATCTGTTCCAGCCATCAGCAGAAGTTAGAGCATAATGTTCTACTTATTCAGGGGGTGTGAGAGAGTGACCTGGCCATGCAGTTCAGATCTCTGCTGGAAAAAAGATACGAGCCACTAATGTAAATAGGCTGTGAGATTTTTGTGAGCACACTGGGTCCTGAAGATGATGTCCTAGACTGGCTGCAGACTGTTCTCTCCTCTTACTTGTCAGTCCTCATGACAATGGATTTGATTCCTGCTTTAAAGGGAAGAGGTTGTGGAGTAGGATATCAAAATGAAGTGAGCAGCAGAGACGAGAAGGACAGTGCTGATGAATAAGGCCATTTGCCCCAATTATTCCTACCCCTTTTTTTTTCTTTTTTTTTGATTTATCACTCTTCACACCTTTGTCTCCTCCTGAGTTCATTCCTTCTTCTTTTCATCCAGGGGTGGTCTAGTTTCTTGGTCTTTATTCTCTCAGTCCACTTTCCTTGGATGACTCCTACCCTGGCAGTCTGCCCTTTTCGAATGCTCACTTCCTCACCCCCATTCCGTATGACTCATCCTTCTTTGTGGGCTTGTGTCCTTCAGTTGAGGTCTCCATTTTGCATATTCTCACATTCCAGGATACCTGTGCTTCTCATCATCTCCTCCATCCCAGTATTTGCCACACTTTCTCACAAACTGCATTCCTTCATTTTCCCTATCTCACCATTCAGCTTTCCCTTGCTTTTAGCCACAGTAATTAAACTCCTGCCTGAAACATCCCTCCCTGCCTTCCTCCACCCCCCAGTAATAGTCTGTTCCTTCCCTTTTTTGGCATATTTTTATCATTTCCCATTTTCTTCTTTCTTCTGTCCAATGCCTCGTTTTCATGCATGTTTTTCCATTCTCTTTTGCTTTCATTTAAGAATAATTATGTAGGTCTTTTCATTCAGCTTTTCTAACTCCCCCTGCCTGAACTCCATACTCCATCAGACTCAATGACTCACATTCCACCACACGAGGGGGCAGGGATAGCATCCCTTGCTGGGGGCAAGGCTCTGGTTTTTGTGGCCTCATAATTAGAGTTGTATGAAAGCTGTTTGATAACCAGCATGGAGTTTTATACTTTCACACTCTCCATTCTTTATAACTTCAGTGGAAGGTTCTTAGCCTTCCTTTTCTTGACAGCTAGGGGAGTTCCAGCGCCGTTGGACCATTTGATTGTGTGGAAGGTCTGTGTGCTCAGGAGTTGGCAGTGACAAAGTGGCCTTTCAGCACAACAGTTATTTTAATCATCTGCAATACACCATAGTTCAGTCTGTTGGTATGGCTGCAAAAGCAACATTTCAATGTGTGTGCCAGCTGATAGCAGAACCTCTGTCCACATCAGGGGGCAGCTGTGCAGGGCAGAGCTTTTACTGCAGTCTCCTGACATCAGACTTTATGACTCAAGCATTCAGACAATGCTATGAATTGAATCTCCCCTAGCCAGCAGTGGCCAAAAGTTAATGTATGGTCATCTTGTCTTTTATTCCATCCATGAGGTAATTTAGCTCATTCAGCCCTGATCCACTTGCAGTGTTGCAGTCTGATAAATACCTTTTCCTGTGTCAGATTCAGCACACCACGTCTAAGAGGACTGGCCTTGTTTCATGGTGGCTCTGTTTTGAATCCCAGTGTGCCAATTGATACTTTGCTTCTATTTCACATCTGCCGGGTCCCCTGAATGACAAGTAGTGCAATGCACAGTCAGGGTGTTCTTGTCCTTCATCCCCTTGCCTGTGCTGCCACCACCTCACGACACAGTGCTTAGTGTGAGCACACTCATATGTGTTCTTGTGTTACTGGTCATAGCAAAGCCTAAAATACATTAATAAATTACTGTTCCAGTTTCTAGGTGACAATAAATAGCTGCACACTGGCACTTTGGGGTATTTTGGAGGAATGATTTGGGTCAACTTACAGAAAACAACATCACCTGTGTCAGGTGTGATTCAGAAGCCATGTGTGACCACACTGAAAGGCTGCAGTCACATTGACTGAGAACAGGCTTGGTTTGAGCTCTTCTGGTAGTAATGAGCAATTCACCCTGTGTGCTTTAGAAGTGCTCTGGGCTGGTGGCATCCTGACTGCGAGGATGCCAGCACATAAATACCGCCTTGGCGCACTTCTCAGTACCATCGCTGTGATTTTAGCCTTAAAATGAATCTCTAGAGATCTCTAAAATGTTGCTTGATTTAAAAACCTTTTTTTCCCCCCATTTTTTCTTTTCTCTCACGTTTGTCAGACTATTTTGCCTTCAAAAATGCTTGAATGGTTTTTGTTGATAATGTTCTCAAGCACATGTCACTAAATTCAAGTAGCAGACGCATGTATAGATTTGGTGCGGTGACAAACATTCCTGTAGAACTCATGAGAAAAGTGCCAGTGTCTGTTGATGTCAGTAAGATACTGTGGTTTGATCTGATTATTTTCTTTTGAAATATTTTCCCATGAAGTAGTCAATAGAAATTGTATTTGAAATATTCTAGTAATGTAAGCTCTTATGAGCCTGAATGACTTCTTAAAGGATTTCTTTCTCTTTCCTTATCAAAAGCATGGCACTTATAATTGAAAGAGTTTGACAGGGTGTGGGGAAAATACTCTGTAGTGTCAAACAAAGGAGTTAAAGGATTTTGTCCTACAGAAAGTTAAGAAATAGAAATTGCTTTTTAAATGAACTTCATTAAAATCTACCTTTTCTTCTCAACCCGAGCATACTTTTCTTAAAAAGAAAAATGAATAAAAAGATAACTTTCATAAAATCAATGCAGAGTTCTTAACTTAAAGTGGCAGTAAAACTTCCTGCCAGAGCTGGTAATTTCAAACACTTCAATTTCTTTGTGATAGAACCTCAAAATTCTTTATGTGCTGGAGGGTCCAAAACATGATAAGAGATTTGCCTAAGGAAGTAGTTAAGAGTGTTCTGGTGTATCACTAAATGATAAAAATCAGTTAGCAAAATATATTAATAAATTACAGGTTATTCTCTGGTCACCACACATAGGCACATTTATAGGCATGGCTAGATATTTTAAAGGCATTGTGGAACCTACTGTAAGTCTAAAGTTCAAGTACAGAACAGTTTAACAAAGCATGTGTGAATTCTAAAAAAATAAATCAGTTCATGTTGGCTTTTCTGTTGGCCTGGTTTTCTGTAGCTGTGCTTGGCAATGAGTTTTTTGAAAGTGTTTTTAATGTGTATTTGATGGCCAGATTTTAATTTACTTGACTTGACTTGTTCACTTCTAGTAATTTCTGAGGATGTTACTAAAATGGTGTTCCTTCTTTTCACCCTGGAAAAGTAACCTATTTAAAGTAGTGTGCTTCAAGTAGCAGCTTGGAAAGCCTTGGGGAGGCTCAATGTAAAACTTTATGGAAAATGTAATGAAGGTGAATAAAAGCTAAAATTTTCATTTATGATGATGCAATTAACAACAGAAAAATGAAAACTTAGGGGTTGGGCTGTGAGAGAGTGGACTTTAGAGATTAGTCTGTGAGAGAGTGAGAATTCCTGCTTGTTTTTCCTGACCTGGTTTATTTGGAAAAAAATGTTTTGTTTTCCTTGGACCTCCATAGCCAGAGTTGTTGTTAACACCACTTAGTGGAACTCTGGGTGTATGTGAGTCCATATGGATGGAGATACAGGTTATATGCTGAAAATATAAAACCCCTTCATGTTCTTTGTGATTTTTACAAGTGCCTAGAAGTCTGTTAGGATTTTGGGTAAGTTCTGCAGCTGAGTTTCTACAGGACAAATCTTGCTCTCCTGGCAGTCTGCTAGGTGACAGCTTCTGGCTGGGGACCTGCATGGAGCTGATTTCTCCTCCTGAATTCTCCTGCTACATTCCTACAGCATTTTGCAGTGGAGTTTGTGAATAAACTGATGATTTTATTTTTATTTTTTTCATATTAGTTTCCTTTCAAGCATAATCTGAGAGCAGTGGTAGATGCTTTTTGGTACCAACTCAAAGGACAATTTGCCTTTCATTAAATTTAACAGGGTTTGTCTGCACTGCAGTGTGAACTCTCCACTAAGTAATTCAGAATCATGATGAATGCTAAATAATATGGCAGCATGAATCATTGTTGTTTTTGTCTGGCAGCAGGGAAAGCCTTGATGGAATTGCTAAGTGCTCTCAGTTCTCTCCAGATAGCTCAGTGTCGGCTGCTGCATTGTTCCTTTGCTCGTCTCTGACACACTCCTTTGGCCCAGTGCCTGTCTAATCATTGCTTAATGTTTCAAAAGCTGCCACCTTCTATTTGAAGCAATCTTTTCAAGCAGTTCAAATACCAGCAGATTTGCATACAGTAGAAATATAAATAATTGGAAAAATAAAGTAAAAAAAAAAAAAGAGAGATGTTAACAGCATTAATGTTTTATGAAGGTGAAAGAAGTACTGCATAGCTAATCAAATTATGGTGAAGTTCTAGGAAGCTTAAAGAGATTTCTGTGGCTAAATAGATGGTCTATCAGTCTTACAGGCTATGAAATAATTATTCTTCCCGACCTATTGCTCCTAATCTCAAGCTTTGCTCATGTACACGAAGTGGAAAGAGAACAACAAGGTCTTCTAAAATGAGAAACAAGTTGCAACTCATTTGCCAGCAAATAAACAAGTTGACAACTTCTCTGCCAGCAAATAAACAATGATTGCTGTTTTTTATTACCATGAATGACTGCAGTGTCAGTACTTGAAAAATGTATTTACATTCCCATGTCAAGTAAGTGACTGTGATTCCCTGCCTTGTAGCGTTATTATTACTGTATGGGCAACAAGTTTGAAATGTCTCCCTGTAGCCTGCTTCTTCTATGAACTGTCTAGGATTACATTTTAGTGATATTTGTGCCCTTGAAACTTTTTTGTTGGTAGTTCATAGGCTTTGACAACCAGTTTGGAACATGCAAGTGAAACTGGGTAGCACCAGGTCTGGTTTTGTGTGTTCTCTCATCAGGAATCTCTGTTTCCAAAGAAATGTTTTTTCTCTCTACCGATTTCCTCCCCACACAAATAGGTAAAACTCAAGGAATACCGAGGCAGAAGCTGTGTGACTGTGTGTATGGTTAATATCTCACAGGCAAAACCAAAATGTATTCCACAATTAGCTTTAACTTTTATTAATACTCTTTGTGCTGCACAGTGTTGTATAAAAGGGCAAGGACTGAATGAGGCTGTGCCATGACAACCTCTGGAATGCCTTGTGTCCAAGAGGGAGACCTGCTAGACACTGAAGGTTCCTATTCTTCTAGGAAGAAATCTTACGGCATCTGAGCTTAGAGCATTAGTCCAATCTGACAGAAGAGACTTGAGGAAAGCTTTTTCCCCAGAAAAATTCAGCTATAGCATAGCCAAGGAAAAAAAAAAAGTAGGTTGGTTAAGAGAAAGGGAGATTTTCTGATTGAGAAGCAAAGACTTTGTCCAGAATTCCCTGCTCCTGGGGAGCCCAAAGATTATGTAAGGACAAGAGAAACAGTCAAGGTTATTTTGCCTTTTTGGTTTTTTGTTTTTTTTTTTTTGGTCTAGATCTGCACAGTGCTAGAGGTATCTGAAGTAAGCAGTGTCTGACTTTTGAAATTTTCATTTAGTCTGTCTCCTTGCTTCAGCAATTATATCTCCCAGAAGAGAAGAACATCACAAAATAATGAAGTTATGGGAAACCTCAATGGCTTGTTAAAAGGAACATCATCACATGTGGGCACAGAATGATCACATAGCTCATAGGAAGAAAAATGTCAGATGAAATAAGATAATTTGTTCTTTAGTTTTACCCTACAAACCTGAAAAGATCAGCTGTTACACAGTGATACAGAAGTACGTTACAGTTTGCCTGATACTCAGTTGAGCCTGAGCAGTGTTTTATGTAACTCTAACTAAACTTTCACTGATCTACTCTTCTCCTGAAATCTGAGTAAGTGGCTTTATTACAGTATGCCCCCATGGGAGCTCCAGGAAGAGCTTGATGGCAGGGAATGTTGGTAGTTCATATCCTTGAAAATACATTGAGCATGGGAACTTCTCGGTGTTTCTCTCTCAGATGGTCCTACAGCAGCCTGGAATTCTCTACAAAGCTTCAGACATTGTGTGGGCATGAGCATTTCTGCAGGAGACAGATCAGTAAATCCAGTTTAAAGCAGTTAAAATTGCTGTTTTACTGCATGCTGTAGAATGGGATTTTCTGTTGGTTTTGCAGATCTGCACTCACAGTCTCTGAGGTGAGAATGGTACAATAATTTTAGTGTTCAAGCTTCCATCACAGCTTTTGGTGCTGGTGTGCTGCCTTTCTCAAAATGGTGCTGAGATTAAACTAAGCATGATACTAAATCTAAAGAACAAGATTAGATACATGAAAGCTCTCAGTTGAAAATTATTTTTAAAAACAAAAGGGGGGGGAAAGGGTTATTCAGCCACTTTAAAAGCTTTAGGGTTTCTTTTACTTTTATTTTTTATATAGCTTTTTTTGTCCTTTGCTAATGTCAGTACTCCCTCTTTACC
This sequence comes from Dicrurus megarhynchus, assembly GCA_013399195.1. Taxonomy (NCBI): domain Eukaryota; kingdom Metazoa; phylum Chordata; class Aves; order Passeriformes; family Dicruridae; genus Dicrurus; species Dicrurus megarhynchus. Next base: position 44,868 of record VXAD01013329.1, read on the forward strand.
AAATGTCTAAAGCTTTTAAGTTTTGTTTCTAATTTGAGGAACCAATCTTGAAAGGTTCTCACTCCTAGGACTTAATTTTTCATTAACAGGCTGTGTTCTACAGTGTGATATAGGTTCTTTCTTATGACATAGAAAAATATTATCCATGAAGTTTTATGATTAGGCCAGAGTGTTACCACAAAATGAAGGAAATGCAATCCTTGAATGCATCTTCCAGGCGTTAGGTCAGCTCACACATCCCATCTCCTCAAATTAGAAATGGTTCATCACTGAAAGAGAGTGTTGTCATCCCAAATGGGTGTAACTGGAACCTCTGTGATCCTGTCAGCTCTCACCAGAAGTTTCAAGCTCCTTGGAGCACCCATCTGAGACCCAACAGAGTCTACCAGGAAGAGGATTGCAAAACTGAGCCTGTGTCACTTTCAGAGATCTGTAATTCCTACTGCAAGCTCTGCCTAGGTTAGCCATGTCCAATATTTGTTCTTTTTACCACTCTTTCAGTCAGGCACAAAAATTAGGAAGTCAGGGGTCTTTTAAAATATCTAAAAAGAAAAACCTCAGGGAAGGTGAATTAATAAAATGGTCTGTTAAACTAACCATCATTTTATGGTGCTAAACTTGAAACACTGAGAGAGATGACTTAAATGCAGTAAAATGGAAAAAAAGGGGTTTAATCAGCTTTACTTATAATGGAAAGTGCCCTAGAAAAATATGCCTGTTGCTTCACAATATATCAAACTGAATTTAATCAACTGTGGATTACTGCATAATAGCTCAATCAACTTCAGGTCAGCAAGAAAGAAAGTAGAGGAATTTTTTAGTAGAACTGTAAAAGAAGATGCATGTTCAATAGTTTGTTTGACTTCCTGGGTTAGGATTATCAAAGTCATCAAAGTAAAATGGAAAACAGCAGTGTGTGATTTATCTCTCTCAGGATCTTGTGCATCGAGAGTTGGCTCTGATGTATAACAAAACATATTTCAAAAATTGCATGAATTTTGATGGTGTTGCACAGTGTTGTGTGTGCACCCCATGGTTTAGAGTTCATCTAGAGTATTTTCTAGAAAAATGCTAAGCTCTCTGGATGGACTCTGCTACGCTGTCGCTCTGGCTCTCTTTCCCCATCCTAATAGAGCAGTAGTGGGGGGGATTCATTTAATACACAACAATGATCACTTAGCTCACACCAGGTACAACCCGAGTTAGCAAATTTGTGTGCTGGAGATGGATTTTATTTCAATTAAATTTCCACACACAGAAACTTTTAATTGCAGCAGGTTCCTTTGGTTATCAAAACCAGGCGTTATGCTGGCTTAACTTTCCCTACCTGCCCATCTCCAGTAGGACTAAGTGGATTTCTGATTCTGGTCATTTTTAAAGGTTCCAATCAGTGTGAAACTGCACTTCTGTCTGTGCCATATATACCCATTACAGTAGGAATTCCTGTGATTTATATAACTGGCTGTGGCGGGGGAAAAGTGTTTTCTGTGCCTTTGTACTATATTTTTAAAATTTGATGCTACTTCCAGTTACTTGTATAATCAGTTACTTGTTCAGTGGTTTCCTGACTGAGAAAGACCTATAAAACCACCAGTAACTATAAAATAAATATGTTCTGATTTTTTAATGGGTCCTTTTAGAAATGGAAGGTCATTCTCTGTGAGTTTTGGATAATTTGCTTAAAGGCAACTGTTGAAATTGAGGCCTAAACTACCTGCATTATCCGATTACCAGCAGAACCCTTGTTGACTAAGCTTCAGCCCAAGGGCTCAGTAGCATCCCAAAAGGGGTTTGACTAGTGACAGCTGAGAAATACACGAATTATAGAGAATAAACAGCCAGTTTTGAAGGGAGTAGTGAGCATATCTTTGGCCTGTCACTGTAGGTACTGTACATTAATCCTGAGAGAACCTGCATAGCTGCCTAATACTTCCGTGTGTCTTTGGTAGGATGAGGCAACACTAATGCTTTGGCATTGTTCTGGAAAAAATCAGCCAAATTTCTCTGCAAATATTCTGCAAGTCATACTTTAACACAGTTCTGATTCCAATTGTTTCATCTCCCCCAGGAGACAAAACTTTGTTTCTGTGAGCGAAGTGCCCAGAAGTGCCTCCAGAACGGGAGGACCAGGAGTGCTAGGGCTGGACCTGCTTGGAATAGGTGAGCCTTCCCAGGACAGGCAGGAGTGATGGCAGATTGGTGGTGTGGCCGTGCAGGATGTTTCTGCCTTTGTCCCTAGGAAATAAATGCCTCTCCAATGTGTGCCAAATCACAGTTCCGCTGGGGAAGACTTGAGGAATTACACTGCTTGCTCAGATCTGTCCCTGGCGTCAGATTCCAGGCTCCTCAATGTATTTATTTGGCATTTCTTTCAGTAAACTCTTTTGCTAATGCACTGTTACTGGCACAGATGCAAAAATGGGAACAAGTCTGCTCAAGAAAATCTCACTTAAAATTTAGTCCCCTTTTGAAAAGTATCTAACCCTTGTAACTGTCTTCTTTTGTGCATTATGGACTGAACACCGTGTCACTCTGATCATGCAGCCAGTTGTGTATATTGTAAGCCTGATTACTTGCGTGTTTTATGTTATTTTGTGAGCTCCCACGTGGAAACAGGGAGGCATTCCTTGGTTAAGGTGCTATTCAGCAGTTAGATGCATAATGGATCCCATCCTCCTTGATGCCATTGCATTCAGTGAAATTATTTGTATCATAGGGTACCAGAATTCATGAGCAATGACTTCAGTCTGTTGGCTTCCAGAAACAGACTGATAGTTCATCAGAGACTTGATATACACATGGAAAAAAATTTAAAAATCCGGGGAACTGTGCCTGTGACAACTGTCTGGAATATTTATTAGACAAGTTACAAATTCCTGTCATCTTATTATTCCTTTTAACATCATTGAGAATAAGTTAAATAACCAAATTAATTTCTTTCTGAAGGGAGGTCAGTGCAAATCACAAAACAGTTGTAGACTTTGTCTGAGATGGTAGATGAGTTTCATTCTTAATCAGCAGACTTTAGTAAATTTTGGTTTTATTTTTTTTTTAAGGGCTGTAAAATACTTTTTCTTGAATCAGTTATGTCCTTGGTGGGATTTGATATATTTGACGTTTTCCTGGTTTAGCTTTTAAGACCTAAGTTACTTATTTTTCCTTTTTTTATTGAAATTGATAGCTTTATATCCCAACACCTTCCCTGTATTTCTCCTGTGATTTAGAATTAGAAGTGTTTTTTATCAAGCTAGTTCTCTGCTCTTTTTTTTGATTGTGTTCAAGTGATTTGGCAGTGAGCAAATTTGGATGGTTTTTCTGTGTTCTGTATCAAAGCTGGTTTTTAAATGTTGCTGATGACTGTGTAGGGTTTAGAGCCAGCTATGCGTCTTGCCAAATTATTAAAGCTCTCATCCCCCCACAGGCTGCTGGTGTGACTATCCATTATTGCTCATGGAAGGATTCTCTTCCAGCTTGGCGATGGGAGATAGCACTATCTGTCATTCCATTTCCCTATCCAAGGGGGATCCTAGAATACCAACTCTAAAAGCAAAGTTGCTACAATGAAATTGCCATCAGAAATATGTTAATATTTATGAATGTTCAAAGGGAATTGTTACTCAAGAGTAGCTCTTGGACTCCAGATTTATGAGGAAAAAATATTCTTGTCAGTGAAGAGTTGCAGAAAGAGTTTTTAGGTCTTTTATGTCAGGTTTTTTTTGTTTTATGGCTCTTGTAAGTGGCTAGTCTGAAGGAAGTTATTTTTATGGTTTCAAATGCAAATATCTAGACTTAATCACTGCAGGTTTGAGGTGTGGTGCTTTTTAACTGTACCAGACAACAGACTTAGGTATACTGTTAATATATGTGTCTTTACAGTATGCTTCATTTGATCCATTTATAAAGAGCATGGGACATTTGCTGAGTAAGCTTAAAAGCAGATAAGACAAACTTCTGTCAGGATTAATTTGGAACAAGGGTCTCTCTGTGCTGGAGCAAGAAGAAGGGTCAGATGATCTCTCAAAGTCCGTTTAGTGCTGCAGATATATTTGTCAAACTATTTTAGGTCTTTTAACAGAAGAGAGCTAAAGAGAAGTTCATAAACGCTCATTGGTTAGTCAGCATGTGGATTTTCAGGGCAGGGATTTTGTATTCAAAGAAACCTCTTATAGTTTCTGGCCTGCCATAAAAATATTTCAGAAGCTGTTTTTCCTGTTGAAGGGAAGGTGGAAGGGCTGCAACCAGCAGTAGAAAGTTCTCTCTGTATTTGGCAGGTTTATTTTCATTCTACTGTAAATAATTTCTGACCTCAACATTTTGTGAGGCCTGGACAAATATGGAAAAATTAGATCTTCTGAAGGCCTTCAACAGTCCTGTGAATGTTCCTGTGCCAATGGGCAGAACTAGAGATATCTTCAGAATCTCTCATGTTGTAATATTCAAAGTAGTTGGTCACCATTGACTATGTCCACATTAAAAAATGTTTTCGAGATGTACTTTTAAACAGAGATCACTGTATATGAAAGAAACACCATCAGGCTCTGCAATCTGTTTGAATTATGTATGGAGAATACACATAAAAAGGCTCACAGCTTGTTCTTTGCATAACAGCCTGTGGTGCGTAAGATCACCAGATTCCTTCACATTAACACTTTCTCATTTACCATCTGCAAACAAGTAATTGCAAAGCTCAATTTCTCTAGCAAACTCTTGCTGTTGGAAGACTTGTGACACAGAACAGCTTCAGCTTGATTGGTATTTATTAACTGGTGTTACATAGATTTTAAGTGAAAGTGTTTTATAATTCTACATAGTCACTGATAGGCAGAGTTTCATAAACCATGAAACAGACTTAGTGCCATTATTTCACTACTGGTGAGCCCATTTGTTCAGCTGAATGCTGTAGTGTTTAGTCTCTGCAGATCTGTGAAAATCAGGAAACTTCTACTTTTAATGACCTAAGCAAGGGCTAAGGAGTCAAACTTCAGACATCTGTTTCAAAAATCTTGACTTTACAGTGTCAGAAACATGTGCTTAGTTTCTTGGCAGGGTTCTATTTTATCTATAAAATTGAAAAAATATTGATATTAAGATCCGATTCTGTAAGATTATGACTGGATGTTGCAAGCTCACAGAAGGCCTGAATCACTCACATCCCAGTTCCTGTATTGCTCTCAGACCATCTAAGTATTGTAATTTCTTCTGTGTCTGCCTGTTTATTTTATCAGAAGATAGGTGTGCATCAAAAGAAATGAATGCATCCTCTCCAAGGCAGATGTAAACTCTGTCACAGAGTCACAGCGTGGCTGAGGTGAGAAGTGACTCCTGAAGACCTTCTAGTCCCATCCACCTGCTCAAAGCTGGGTCAGCTAGAACAAGTTGCCCGAGACTGTGTCCAGTTAGGTTTCAAAATCTCCAACCTCAGTAATATTTTTGTTTCACTAGTTAAAAAGATTTAAGGTGACTGGCAATTTAAGCCAGAAATATAAGTTTAAAACTTAAAAAAAAGTTGACTGCATTTTGGCATGTGAACGTAATCACTTTTGATGTATGAGCCCAGCTGAGCCTCACTGACTGTATTTGTTTAATTCAGATGCTGAGTAGTTCTCACCAAAGCTGCTCTTGTCATCTTAATTCATAGAATTATTTCTGATGGCCAGATGCTAAGGAGTTGTAAAAGTGCCTTCTCTTCAACAATTAAAAGGATTGAGCTTCAGAGCAACCTCTCATATGACTAAAACAATGTGGTTATTAAAATCCAGATTCAAAGAAAATGGTCAGTAGTATTTTAAGAATGCCATATTGGCATTTTCCTGCACTTGCAAGACAGTAGACCTGAAGTGCATGAACCAGCTCAGGTGATTTTGTACCCTGCCCCAGGTAAATCAGCCAAGCTGCTCCCAGAGCTGGAGGTGACACATCCGCACAGCGCTCCATGTGCTGGGAGCTGCTGTGGCTCTGTCCTGGGAAGCTGTGGTGCCCTGTCCTCACAGGATGAGTCTTTACTTGCTGAGTGGTAAATCCCAGTCGTGTATCCTTGATAACACTAAGGTCGGGGATATTTTAGGCTTTCAGACAGAGGTTTTAATGGTGATGGCTCATGTAATAGTGAAACACAAAGTGTTTATGAAGAGGATGAAATTACTGGATTTTAGTAAGAGAATGACAGGATTTCAAAGAAGAGCCTTTAAGAGGTGTGCCCTGCTACTCCTGCTGGTTTTGTTCATTACAGTGCAAGTCAAACCAATGGGATCAGTGGGTTCCAAAATCAAAGTAGCAGATGGGTAGAGAAATATAAGGCATTGTTTGATAAGGATAGATGTTACATGTGGGCACAGCCAAGAGGAAATGGAGATGTAGCTCATCCAACTTCTCATAAATTTTACATACATTTGATCCCAGCTGGTTTCAGAGGGAGTTGTGGGTGCTGGTGCATATCAAATATCAGGTCCATTTCACTTCGGTAAGGAAGGATAGTCTTGATGAGAGTAAAAAGGATGGGCGAGATGAATTCATTAGGGAATGGTCACATGGAAACAGTGGTGGCATGGTTTGTTATTGAAAGGACGTGCATCCCTTCCCTTTGAGTTTTATCCAGGGATAACTTGTACCATGGTCCCTAATTAATGTCTTTAGATTGACTCCCTCTCTTTACTAAGATACGACTGGTACATTCTTTGTTTATCCACCTGAAGGGATTAAAGGCATGTACAAGAAGAACAAGTCTTTATTAGGATTTGATACAAAAAACCTTTTCTGAAGCACGATTGCAGCACAGCAATTTTAATTAGTTTTCACAAATGCTTTCAATTAACACACACAGTGTCTGCTTTTTAGCTACCAAGAAGATTCAGTCACATAGCAAATAAAAAAAGGAACCCTTGACTTAAGCTTTCATGTGCAGCTTAGCAAAAAGACTGAGAGTAACATCTTGCTAGGAGTTGGTAGTCTTTCTGCTTTTCAGGAAGTTATTTGCTTCTGCTGTAGGTTTTGGGGTTTTTGTTCTTCTGTATGGTAATAGAAGAAAATAAAACAACCTGCCATGTTTTTCAAATAGATATTAGGAAACCTACTGGCTCTCTGTGTTTTAATCACCCTGATTTGTCTGTGGTGAAAGACAGGAACATTGACTAGTCTCCAGTTTGTAGTATTTAAACTGTGACCACTTTTTGTTTGCCTCTTCAGGCATTTTGTCTTCCTATGTTTACGGCGTTTACTGGAGCTACTTATTTTCCTGATTTGAGTTCCCTAATTGGAATTGCAGCATGTGGTTCAGGTTCTTCACATTAGCTGCAATTGTAACTCAGGTAGCAAACCCTGCCAGTTCCTTTGACAACAGCTTTGCAAGCAGCTCTTCTGAGGGATCTATAAACCTCTCAGGTGGAAATACTTTGCAGAATGCAAGTGGCTGCATTTGATTTTTTGTTTCTGTCAAACTCCTCTGTGGAAAATGCTGGATTATCCATGTGGTACTGGTATGGTACCAAAATGTTAGTGCTTAACATAATTTATTAAAATATTATTAATTTGTCTTGTTTCCATAAGCAGAACCTTGCTTTAAGCATACTTATATATATGGATTATATATAGAGAAAATATAAGGAAGAAGTTAATTACTCTTTGTTTAGGCCACTTAACACTTTCAGTGTCTGTAGGATTGCAGTGTTTGCTATGTAGGGTACAATTTACACATTTGTAACTTAACATATGGCAGGTTTAGAATGTGGGGGTGATGTGAGAGCCTTGGAGGTGGAAGGGCCACACGCCTCAAGAAGCTTCTTGCTATTGCTCTGTGGAATAAATGCTGCTCAGGATTTTTAAGGTTTGGATATTAATTATAACGCTGAGTTCAGTACCTATGGGAGCAACCTCCTCCTGTGACATAAGAATATAGCTGTATAAACCCCCTGAGGTTAACTGAGATGAATGCTATGTAGGAAAATGAGATCATTACCCAGTCCAAAGTTGTCTTCAATACAACATATTGCAGTATGCAGACAAGGTAGAAACTTAATGTTCATAGATGGAGAGAATTTAATCATGGAATTTCATTACAAATTTAGCTGTTCGGGAAGTGCTCTTTTGAAGATGCCGAAAGGTTTAAATCTGAGAAGTCAGGCAGTACCTATTCTGAAAAATGTGGATATACTGCAAATCAAATTGCAAATCATTGCAAATAAAAATCCAGTCCAAGGAAATTAGCCGGTATCTGTGCAAAATCATTATTCACAGTGAAAGGTCAAATGGGATACTGGAAGAATTGAACAGGAGGTAGTTTCAAGCCTTTGGATACCTATAATAAATAGAGTCTGGTAGGTTTTCTGCAGAGCTACAGCATGGCTGGCTAAATGAGATACAGGCAGTACTTAATGAGTACAGTCCTTCATAGAAAGATGTCCTGGAAAAAAACAGTAAAATTCCCAAGTAATATTTTATGTAAATGTCAGGATTCAGAATTATAATGTATATAAAAATAGTAATGTCACTAAAAAGTAAGCTGGGAAGTCATTTAAATTTGCAGCATATATTGAAAAAAATGAAGCTATTTGAAAAATGTGGTGGGGAAGGGCCTGGATACAAGTGCCCATGTGCATAGTTTTCCACATGAACAATCAGTTTCACACATCTCGAGTTGTTCTTAATGGGCAGTGACTGATGGGTCCCAAGAGTCTCTCTGCTTTGACCACAGGTGTTCAAGCCTTGCTTCAGAAGGTAAATTTTGAAGTAAAGGGCTAAAATTAAATAACAAAGAAAGAAAGAAAAAAGAAAGGAAATAAACAGCAATTATTGTAAATTCTACCAGAACACAAATATTGAATAAACCTGGTGTCATATATCTAAATATTAGTAGGAGGCACTGTAATTCAAGAATATTCTTCTCAACTCGTTTGCCTAATACTTAATGAAAAAAAAATGAAGTAAGGAGCTTTTAAAATAATTTAGGCATTATCTTCACCGGTGTATGTTTCCTTTAGTGAGATCTCCCAAGATGTGAGGCATTTCAGTGCCCAGGTGGTGTTTTTGATTCCAGTCCGTTTTCTGTGACCCTTCACCCTCAGCATCCCAGGAACTGCTGCGCTCGGCAGTGCTGGGTGTTGATGTGTGACTGATCCAGAGAGACAAACCTGTGGAATGCCAGGCAGCAGGTCAAGAACTGCTGTGTGTTTCCTCGTGCTTTCCTCAGCCAGCCCAGCCAGCTCTGCTTTTGCTGACAAAAACAGAACTTGAACTGGTAGCCCAGCCTGCTTTCTGTAGTCCAGAGCAGGAGCTGTCCTTTCCTGGAAGTCCCAGCCGTCTGCAGAGTAAAACAGAAGGCTGGAGCAGCCCAGTCACCTGAGGTTCCAGCTGCTCACTCGGGTGTAAATCCAGGAGCAAGTGCTGGAGCTGTTGGGATTCTGTCTTACTTTAGCGCAGTGAAAATACACTTTTACTGCTTATAGTATAAAAAAAAAAACTATTGACATTACTGCCAGTGGCTTCTAGGGAGCAGGAAAGGCAAGGCTGGTGTGTGCTCTTGTGTCTGCATGTTTTATGCAGGCAAGGTTTCCACCCTGCTGGGAGGCATACTAATAGCCAGATTAACATACTTTAGTTTTAAAATAACATACTCCCAATTAAGCAGGACTTAACCCAGACTGCAGTAGGATGCTAACAGCAGTGCTGTTCCTGTGTTGTGAATTGAAAGGGTGTAATGAATTTTAGTTCAAGTTACTGCCTGGGTTATTTTTAATACCTAGCCTTTTTTTTTTTTCCTGAAAACATAAGGGTTGCTGCTGCTGTCCCCTCACGTGTTTCTGATGCAAAAAGGCAGGACATGAACAGCAGTTGTAATACAAGAGTTAACTTCCAAACCTTTCTTTAAAAATAATGGATCGATTGTGATTAGGTGCTCACAGAAAGTTTTCTATAATAACTGATGAAAGGCCTGGAATAATCTGCTACATGCTGATATATTTAATCTAAAGATACAAATTCCTATGGTATTGTGTTCTCTCAAGACTTGCAGTTCAGGATTTTTAGGAAGCAGTGGATGATACAGTAGTATAATAAGCAGTTTTCTTGGAGATCATATGTGCTGGATTTAGAGATTTTATATAGCTACCAAATGGCACGGTCCCAGCACTGTGTTATTCCTAAGGAGTAAGCAAATATGCTGGGAAACAAGCAAGCCAGAATTTGCTGCTTTAATTTGAAAATGTTCGTAGTTGATTCTTCCCAAAAACAGTTTTTATCTTTAGATGGCAACAAATCCTGTGGCTCTTATGGTATTCAAAGCAAATAATTTCTGATTTGAATGGAGGCTTTACAGGCATAAAAACTATTTGTCCATACTTTAGGAAGTTTCAAAAATGGGCAGTTGTAACTTCCAAGTTCTTCAAAATGATGTGAATTAAAAGCCACGACTTACATAGCGCAGTAGCTGCCTCCCAAGTGAACTTGGCGGTGTCGCTGAGGTGACGTTCCTCGAAGGGTTGTAGTGGAAGCGCACTCCGAAGGCAGCTCTTTGCTTGCTTGCTGGGTGATGGGGTAGGTCCTTCTCTTTATGCAGGGTGAGCGGGATTTGATGGCTGTGCAAGGTAATAAATTGTGTTTGGCAGAATTTTTCAAGACTGTATGATATAAGAGGATGTGAGAGCTGACTTTTTTTGAGGGGTGATTTTAACTTGCACTTCCAGTGACATCATGTGTGATCTTGCATTTGCGACCCAAACATAACAGTGTTTTCTGAGAAGTTCTCATTGACTTCAGTGACTCCAGTATTTCACATATAAAACTTTTACCTGCAAGTGGTATTACCTGATCTACTCTGTTTGTATTGCCAGAGATGTATTGACCATTTGAATAACAAACAAAAATGGCTCATATTGGGATAATTTGCTTTTATTTTTATTCTGAGAAACATCTTGTGTGACTGCAGCTCTGCTGATATGAAAACTGGTCCTTTTTGTGAACTAATCCCATCTGCTGAAAAGAGCCCTCCTGCCCGGGCAGGCTGTATTTCTCTGTGGTGGATTGGGTGCTGTGTTGCTGTTGCTGTGTGAATTGCATTTTTCTGCAAGTGGCCTTTGAAAGGAGGAGATAATAGCAGGTCGCACACAACATGATCACAGGTAGCCAAGAAATCAATCTTTCTGGCTTGGAATATGGACAGAATAGTTTGCATCTGATGTGTAGGAATTGTCTGGTACAGTAAGAGTCATCCAATCAAAATCAAAAGTTACCAAATGTAATTCTACATTTGGGCAAAGTGAAAGGAAAAGGGCACTGTTGAAATAGTGTTATTGCTGTCCTGACCCTCGAGGATGCTTTCATAGTATCATCAGGTTTTGTGCATGTTGGTTTGCTCCCAGGGAAGGGATTCTATGCAACAAATACGAAGTTAGATGATAATTTCTGATATCAAGTAAGGTTTTAATAAAAATCAATGTGGCATGCAAGGCTAAGTCCTATTTATTAAAATCAAAACCTGTCTTTTAATGCTCTCTGTCATTCTTTTAAATAACTATTTAACAGTGAGAGTTACTTCATATTGTTTACTTGGACCTGCTTTGAGTCAAAGATTGGATTGCAGAGGTCCCCTTCCAACAAGTATTCTGTGATTGCTTTCTGTTTCCTCTTCCTTTCATAGTCCTGTTCTCAGCTGTTAGAGAGAGGTTTGATCCAGAGAGCAATATTAGCAGCTGTGTTTCATACAGTTCTGAGTATTTGCATATTCCAGTTTTAATGCAATTTATGTGACTAATTTCCTCAGAATCAACTCCAGAAATAGTTACACTTTGACTATTGTTTTTTAATTGGCAGGGTGTTTTTTTTCCTTATGAATCTATTATCCTAACATGTAGTGCCATGCTGTTTCTTGGAGTCATGATTATTTATCAGGTTTATAGTACAGTGAGCAACTTGCTGCATCTTATGGTTATGAAAGTACAGAGGTTTCTAATGTGCTCTTTAGATTTTATTTTTCTTGATTTATACAATCTGATCTGGCTCTGTTCAGGCATTTAGTTTCTTTTCGGAATAGTGATTTTTCTCTTCCACACACATCCAATAAATAGATCGGAATTAAATGCTGTATATTAAAAAAAAAAAGTGCCACTTGGATTACTGGAAACAGCTGGGACTAGAATGCATTTTTGAAGCACTTCTTTTAACATTTAAAGGTTGTATTACAGATGAGTCCAGGAACACCAAGGAATTAAATTATGAACTCAGAATTTTGTCTGAGGTTATTCCAGCAGTGCATCATATCACTGTGTCAGGTCTAATGCATGTTCTCTGTGCTTGTTATGCCTCTCACTTTACAGCCCCTTTCCAAAACTATTGTGTCCAAATAAACATCAGAAGTGATTCTTGCATCAGATGTGATATAAATGTCTGATTTCAGCAATAGCACTTTTTCCTGCCCTCATTGTTGTGATCACATTATTGTAGCCATGATCTCTCCAATAACAGTCCCTAAATGGGAAGCAGTCATGCACTGAAAGCTGGAGTGGGATAGTATTCCTGCTGAGATTAATTCAAGCGTCCAGCAATCTGTACATCAAGTGGAACCATTAAGTTTATATAATTAGCTCTATATTTAAAGATACTTTGAAATTTGAGCACCTTTCTAGGATTCTAGGTATTGCCCTGAAGAGATACATGGCAGCCTCTGTCCCTCTGGTGTCTGTGTAGCTGGTGGCAGCACTTGAAAAGTCCCTGTTGTGTGTTTAGCTGTGTTTGCGTGTTCCACACATGCACACCTGGCTGGCAATCTAAGAACAGACATTTTGTGCCTTTTTATTAGTCCTGCCTTGCCTCTCAAAGAGCTGGAATGTTCACCTGAGAGCAAGTTCGTTTTCTTTTCCTCTCTAAATATTAACACTCCCTTTTAGTAAGCTCTGCTCTGTACTCAGAGATAAGCGCGTGACTCTCCTGTTGTCGGTGGGATGGAGGGGCAGTGTTCAGTTCCTTTGGTGCAATGCATTTCTGTTGACATTTACAAGATCCCAGATACCAGCTGCCTCTTAATCCTGACACAGTGATGTGGAAGAGTCCTTGAATCTGCTCTGAACCAGAGCTCTCGGGGCTCCATACGGGCCATGGCTCAAAATTCCTTAGGGAAATCATGTGGTGATAATGTGCAGTCCTGGGATTTGGGAGATCCAGGTTCTATTCCTCACCTTCCGCAGCTTCCGATGTGACCTTGCAGATTCATCTGGCATCTTAATTTATGTCTGTGTCTTGCAAAGTGTTGGGAGACTGCTGCTAGAATGTGGGCTCAGTCATAGTTATGATGGGATGCACCTTACATGAATTGAGTGCTGTCTTCAAACAATACTTAATAAATAATAGAAGGGAAATAAAAGGGATTTACAGCCGTTATAATAAAGACATTACCCCAAAAGATGAGTAATAACAAAAAATAACATCTGTAATATTTCTTTCTTCAGTATCCCCCACCTCCATAACAGAGAGTTGACCTGTCAGTTTCCAAAAGATAATTTTTGTTGTTCTTTCCATACTTTTGGGATTTATTAAGACACAGCAATATTTCTATGTAGGACTGAATGATCTGAAGTGTGGTATCCCATTTTCATGGCTGGAATTGGAAATAAACATCATTTAGAAAAAAAACAAAATGAGCCCGTGTAGTGAATGTGTCTGCTAGATGGCTCAAGGAAGAGTTGCTGGCACAGATTTCTTCTGCAAAGCCTGTTTTTTGTTGGAAGCTGTTTAACTGCTGTTTTGAAGTGGATTTATTTGCTCTATGTTGTCCTTTTGCTGTAGGGTTCCCAGGACCTTACACAAGGATTCAGTGAAATGCCCACCTGGGCTCCTTCTGTGCATAGAGATGTTTGTGAAGGAGCAGAGAATGGATCAAAGCAGCCCCTATCAAACCCTTTGAAAACTTCCCACTCCTGTGTATAGATTCTCCTGGGCAGTTGAAGGAATGTGTGCGTATAGGGGGTGAGAGCAGAAATGCATTTCTTTTCCTGCCTTTATTGTGGGAGAAGGGTGCTGTTCATGTGCTGGAGTAGAGAAACCCTTGGCTTGTAGTCCAAGATACGAGCTGGAATGGGTTGCTGTAGGCAATTTATCTTAATAGACCTGAGGAGGTCTGACAGCAGCTGGGACTTTGGCTTGCTGAATGCAAAGGTTGTGACTGTGAAAGTTCATTACACTCTCTATCTTTACATGTGGATAGCCTGAACTTCTGAGATTAGACTATGCATCTCTGTCAACAGTACAAGTTAGGTAAGGGAGTGGAGGAGAAGGACTCCACTGCTTTTTTTTTTTTTTTTTTTTTTTTTTTTTTTTTTTTTTTTTTTTTTTGAGGTCTGTCCAGATCAATTCCTTGCATCACGTTGGTAATTTCCCATGGGGGGTTTATCTGCTACCAGATAACACGGAGTTATTAAATACGTGTGCACAGCAGGCCCTCCTTATCTGCTTGTGCATTGTTGCCCTCTCTTGCAGACATTCTCTATACACATGTGCATTACAAATGACATGCCTCTATCTGGTTATAAATATTTTCCATTTGGAATTATCTGCTTCTGCTACGGAGATGAGAGGTGATCACTTGAGCATGAAAGATAAGGGACCAGAGGTAAGAAAAATAAAAATGATGAAGCACTGAGCTGCATACGAAATAAGTGACATAATCCACATATCCTGTTAAATAAAGTGCAGCAGAACAGGTTCTCTTCTATGCCTAGATGCTGCCATGAATTCAAGTGATTACATGAATTCAGGTTAGTTGCCTGCAGAGGGACTGAGGGGGAAGAGAGGAAGGGTTTTGCAGCAAACCTGTTATAAAAGGCTTTCTTTATTTGCCAGAAATTAAGTTAGCTATGTTAGTACATGTTAAAAATTGTTAAATTGGAAAAGCAGCTCTTCTTGTTCCTAAGACTTAGAGCCACAAATAATCAGGTAAAGAAGATGGAAAAATCTTGGTTTAAAATTAATTAGCTTGTGCGAATTCTGGTTTTTTGCCAATTGACTGGTCTTTCATGCAGAAGCAAGATGTACCTGATGAGACAGAAGTTCCCAGTGTGGCAGCAGCCCTCGGGGTGAAAGGCTGTTTCGCCTCCCTGCAGGGCAATGGATCCCATTGTGACCTGCTGCATAGGGAATTCAGGAAGGCTCTGGGATCCTTGCCAGAAGCAAGCTGACCAGTGCTCTCTTGGCTCCAAACCCAGGCATAAGTTCCTGCTGTATTCTTGCAGCCGCTGTAATGGTTTGCCTTTAAAAATGTCCTTTATGGTCCAAGAAAATATCCAACACTTTTCATTGCCTGGGGACCAGAGTGTGCCTTCTAGGCAGCTCAGTGAACACAGAGAGATAAAATAATGAATTGGCAGGTCTTTTTACCCCTTTCATATAATGCCACAGTTTCTGGCACAAGGAGGCCAATTGTGAAGTTAAACCCCATTCTGTATTGAAAAGTAATTCTTTCCCTTCACAGCAAAAGAAGCCATGTTTGTGCCAGGGTAGAGGGACATGGCGATTCCTGGGCCTTTGACATGGAAGTAAATATTTCCCTAGAGGTAAAAGCACAAGGTTTGCAGAGATGGCAGTAACATGCAGCATGCATTGCTGGCCTAAAGTCAGCAGGGACTCTTGGGGTTTAGAAAATGTAGAGTGTTGTTTTATTTATATATTTGTTATTTTAGCTCTGTTGGCAAACTTACAGCTAAGGAAAAGGTCAGTAAAATGCATCTGTCTCAGCCAAGCATAGTGTGGGGCTTCATAAAATGTAGCTGTTCTGAGAGATGCGAGCTCATTTAAGCCCTCGGAGTGGGAGTATGTTAAAGCATGAAAGTTACTGAAAGTGAGCCTTAATTGGCTGTTCTTTAAGCTCTTTCTCCATGACTGTGAGGCAGTAATTTGTTATTTATGACAACACTGTATCAATTACTTTGAAATTTGAAGTCTCTGGACAGACCCACAGCTGCTGTAGGACACTGGTGTAAGGGGCTAAGGCACCTGACATCACTGAGCATTGAGCCTGGTCACTTCTTGGTTTAGGGAGGACAGAGGCTTACAAAAGATAGCCCACTTCATTCAACTGGATCAAGAGCATGATCTGTAGATGGCTTTCCTTTTGAGAAAGTGGGGTGGCTGATGCCTTCTGGCTCCTCATGCTCCTTGCTCCATCCTGTCCTGCTTCTGCCGCTTCCTAAGAAGGCAAAGTTGCGTGAATTCTGTAGCACTGCTTTGTCGTACTGAGTAGGGGAACTTGACAAACAAAATCTTTGTCAATTTATTAAAAACAAACAAACAACCTCTTAGAAGTGTTTGAACTTAATTATGTTAATATTAAACATAATTATGGCACACTAATTATGTTTTCTACATTTTTGAGGAGAGTTGTGCTGTGCTCTGCAGACATCTGTACCATATAGAGACAGGTGGTAGAGTGCAACGTTTCCAAGTGCCATTTTCCCATTCCATATATGGCTGCTCTTTCATTCCAATTGCAGATCCTCATTCAGCTTAGTCAAATTGAGTCCTTATCTGAGAGATTCTGTGCTGAAAGGCAAATGCATCTATCTTTATAAGCCTGTTTGTTTCCATAATTAGACACTGAATCAACAGTGTATTGAAGATGACACATTTGCTTATTCCCTGTCTTCTCCCTATGGTGGCATGAAGCAGTCAAGCACAATAATTAATGAAAAAGACTGTTTATTATTCAGGCAGCACATCTTGAAGTGGAAAAAAAAAAGAAGAACATGGGTTAAAATGATATTGCTGAAGACCATCAGTGCCATAGCAAAGCGAATGAATAGTTCTGGGGGAAGAGTCCCATCATCCAGGCCAGTTGGGCTGGGTGCTCTAAAACTGTCAATACAATTGAACTCAGATTTCTCATGTAAAACTCAGGAAGACGTGGAATGCATGGGGAAAAAACTGACTCAACTATTTTGCTAGGGCATCTTTAAAGTTCTTTCCAAAATTGTGACTTTTTAAGCTTCGTTAACATGTCTTCTCTGTCCTGTGGCTGAGTGAAAATGATACATTTTTTTCACAGCCTTATCTTTTCTTCTGGGAGAATCTGCCCAGTAGGTTTTGTAAGACAAAGGGCACACATAATGCTCTGCTCAGCACTCTGCCTTTGCAAAGCAAAGCTGTTCTGTTTTAAATAACAAAGGCCAGAAAGTGCCTGGCTGCAAAAGTGCCTGTTCTGTGGACACGCCACAGAGTAAGTCACTGCTTGTGGGCCAGCACTCAACATTAGGTAAAAAGAAGCAGTTTCCTCCACCTCCTGAGGTGATCCTGAAGCCCCAGGGGATGGTTCCTCCATACTGACTGACCACAGGTAAGCCTCCAAGGTTCCCCTGAGATGCTCTCAGGCCATTCACTTCTTTTGCAACGAGCTGCAGTGTACCCAGAAAATCAGAAGTGTGCACTGCCTAGTAAATGTCACAGCTCTAATGTGCGGCTGAAGTCGTGCTGGTGGCAAGCTAAGGTTTGGGTCCTGTTCCATTTCCGTCTGTTTCCATACTACACCTAGCTATGAAATAGATTTTGTGTTTACTCAAGCTTCTAAAGTCAGTCCATATTAGGAAAAGTATAAGGCAGGAGCAGGAATAGCCCACTTACTGAAATGGAGTGATTGAGAGAACAGTGACTCTATCAAGGCTACTGATTTGAGTCCTTGATTAGAGCCTGCTTTCCTTTCACGCAGTTTATCCTCACTGGTGATGCTGCATTGTTGTGGCAAATAAAGCTTCCTGGTATTGCAAAGCTGGGAGCAGCTTACACGGAGAACAAAGCTTTGATCTTCATGCTTTGCTATTCACCCCTCCACAGTGTTGCATTTTGGGAATAGAGAATGGGTTTGTACTATTTTTAGGTGCATAGAATTACAGTAACATTAATGTCTTCTTTTCAGTTTAACGTGCTGTTAGCTCGTGGTTGGTTTGATAGTTCTGTGCTTGCTACAAATCTCTGTGTTTGGGGATGAGCAGTAAGAACATGTGGTTTGGCACAAGCATGATAGAAATTAATGTGTTGGTTTTTTTTACTTTATAAAGGAGAAAAAGTGTATTGATCAATAAGCAGCAAGTCTAATACAGAATAGGATAGTGGTCTATGCTATGTGTGTAAGTGGCTCATATTGTTTATTCCAGGTGATGCAGTCACAGACAAACAAATTGAATAGATATTGGCAATGTAATGTCGAAAATTCTGGGAATATATCCAGTCAATTCCTGAAATATTACTGCAGTTGAAATACTCTGATGGACATGATCAGCAGACTATTTATTTTTAATTCTTGTTTTTATGAAAACCTGTAAGTATCAGCAGTTTTCTGTAGTAGTCTCTCATTTAATGCAGAGGTCATTGATACAAAGGTACGTGGCATGCACAGGCCTGTGGAACCAGCTGCATCACACCTGGTGGCTATCCAAGAGTCATTACAAACAGGGACGGATTTAAGGAGTCTTTGTACTTGACCAGCTCTGTTCCTTTTTGCCAGCTCAAGAGAGGACACACCCACCTCCTTTCTAAGGATGAACATTTAACGTGGCTCATAAACTGTGCTTGCTTTTAATATTCTGTGGCATCAAGCATTCTAGCATGCCTGTTGTCCAGATCTGTTTGAGTTGACCAGTTCCCAGAGTAGAAGGCTGATGGTTTGAGAAGCTACCTGGGCTCGATTTAGGACACCCCAAAAAGTCACATGAGAATGTGCCTGAGTGCCTTGTCCAAACACTTCCTGGACTCAGAGAGGCTTGGTGTTGTGACCACTGTTCCTCAGGAGGAGTTAAGTGGCTTGCTCAAGTTTTCACAGAAAGGACTAGTCAGCATTGAGCTTTTAATGCAGATTTGATAATGCATTATAGCCACAGGAGCATCATTCTGCATTGCAGCAAAGGCATTCCTGGATTTGTGGAGAGATTCAGAATAAAGGGAACTTAATGTCACAAAGGGAATTCTGAGTGATACCATAATGTAAACAAAACATAGGAATGCTAATAAAGAATAGTGAACAGTGCTTTCAGTTAATAATGATAGTGAGCCAAATATTTCAACTCCAGATATTGTATTTTCTCATGCAGTGGTCTTTAAACCAGAGATATAATGGCTGTTGATCTAAGAGTTGTTATATTTTAATTAGGAATTATTCTCCTCCAGTGCTTTTACTGGTCTTTGTTCTGAGAGCAAAAGTCATGGAACTTTTTAGTCAAGACAGAAACCAGTTGTCAAAGTTAAGAAAGAAAAATGGAAAGAGGAAAAAATAATTAATTTTATTCTTACTTTTCTTTTTTTTCTTGAAATATTGGTAGAGAAGGTTCATGGAGAATACTTGGGCATATTATTTTTCTGGAAACACAGGACAGTTTTCTTGTTTGTTGTTACAGTAACATGATATGCTCTTATGTAGCTATGGCACTTTTTTTCATGGCATGTTATTGTTAAACAGTGCCAGGATTCTGATGTCAGTCATGCAGGCTAAATAGTTACATCTGAGTTTTTTTGTTGTTGTATAATTCCTGGTCCTTCTACTTTTTGTTCGCCTCCTTTTAGACTGACTATATGAGAATTCTTAGTAGCTGTGTGAAGGCTACTCCTGTTTTGCTGAAAGAACAGATTTTTACATCTTGTTGAGCTGACACTTCTTGTTAACACCTAATTCTTTCCCTTCTACAGAGGAACTCAAGGAGAAGCTCCAGAAGTATGTTGATGAAGTGAATGCCCACAAGCCTGGTTTCATCAAGGTTGTCCGGCACAGCAAGCAGGAGGGGCTGATCCGGTCTCGGGTCAGCGGGTGGAGAGCAGCCACAGCACCGGTCGTCGCCCTCTTTGATGCCCACGTGGAATTCAACGTGGGATGGTATGTGCCTCCTTCAGTTTTTCTGACGCAGGGACCTTTTCCAAGCACTGGTGTTAATTTACTGACTGGCATTTCTCTTGCATATAGAGGGTGAGTTAGCATTCTGAGCTTTTTAATGGGGATTCAGACATAATCATGGACACAGTCATGAAAAATGTGTTTGTGCTGTGTAACATGGTCTAGATCCATTTTTATGGTTTGAGTTATCTGCTGATCTAATTACAGTGTATTTAAATGATATTTAAAAACTGCACATGAAAAACCTCCTCCACTAGCATAGCCCTTTTCCCATGAGGGTGAATGTATCTTCTTTTCATTAAAAATACTATGCTTCTTTTATATTCTGCAGTGTAAACAAAGAGGTGTTATTTTGGCCACTCTGCAAAAGTAAACATAACTAAAATAATGTATTTTAACTTGTTCAGTCTGGATTTAATATCTCCCTTGCTTCTTAAGTAAAAATGATGGTAAAAAGGCAGAGCTTCTGTCCCTAGGATAGATCTATTATTAACTCTGATCTTGATGTCCTTGATAATGTTGAGAGCCTGAAGTTATCGTTACTTGGTAGCAAGGGTGTAAATGCTCTATGATATGCAGATACTCATTTCTTCCATCCACCAGCTCAAATCAAGGTTAACAACAGGGCATCCTAGAGAAAATACTGTAGTGTGTTATTTTGGGACAAATCCTGCACTGTCAAAACTCCATCTCAAAGCAAAGAGGGCTCTGAATGGGTAACAGCTTTAGACTTAGCTCTTTCTGAAAAATACAGCATAAGCTGCTGTTTATTTGGTGGGTGGACTAAATAATCTTTAAAGGCTCCTTCCAACCCAAACTATTCTATGATTTCCATCAGTGCTATGCTTTTATTGATGTAATCTTGACACTGTGTTTATTTTTTTTTTTTTTAGGGCTGAACCAGTGCTCACCAGGATAAAAGAAAACAGAAAAAGAGTAATTTCGCCATCATTTGATAACATTAAGTATGACAATTTTGAAATAGAGGAGTATCCCCTCTCAGCCCAGGGATTTGACTGGGAGCTGTGGTGCCGATATCTGAACCCTCCTAAGTCCTGGTGGAAACTGGAGAACACAACTGCTCCAATAAGGTAACGGTGGCCTAAATGAGAGTGTCACTGGCAGTACTCTCCTAGGTATGGCAGGGGCTGATAGGTTTTACTGACTGTAAAGTTAAAGTACTTAAATGTCCTTGAGCTGTCCTCACCTTTGTCCTTGACCCCTACACAGTCATCAAGAAAACTCTTGTTTTCAGTGGATCTTTTTAAAGGTTTTTAAAGGAAACTCTTGTAGATCTTCTTAAATAGGTTTCCTGCCAAAGTGTAGTGGCAGGCAGGGCTGCTCAGCAGCACTGCTTTCTCCAAATGTCTTGCCTGCTAATTTAGAGCTAACAGGCCAGAAATGGAATTGTCTTTGCAGATGCATTATATAAAGAGAGCTGATCTGACAGCTCTATTCTTTATAATGCTGTCACACAGCTTTCCAGCTGTGCTGTGTCCTAGGAGTTAACGTTCGGTCACTGACACTGTGAGTAAAGGGTGTATTGGATCCTTGCTTTGGGACAATCAGGGTCTTTACTTTCTTATCACATCTAGAGTGTTGTTAAGCTGGTTCAGAACAATACCTTTGTCTCAGGGAGGGGAGTAGTTGCCTCTGAACCCGTTCAGCAGCTCTGCTGAGATTCCAGGCCTTTTTTGCAGATGTGCATTCATTCCAAGGAAGCCACTGGTACCTGTCCTCCCTGAAAAAGAAAGTGTGAACACTGTTTTCACCAGCTGAAAAGCAGAACCTCAAATAGCACTGGCAGCTGTTTTTTATCCCACAGCTCTGTCTTTATGGGCAGGCACTTTTTTCAGGTTCCATCAGCTTAATACACTCTGAACTGCACTGACCCATGAACAGGACCTAGAATTGGAAAGTAGGAGAAAAAAATTAACAGGTTTGCCACAGACAGATGTAAAAAGGGGTGATAATTTCCACATCATTAGAAGTAGTTATTGCTCTTAATGAACTCTGTTAACACTATAAAAATATTTCTGTGAAGACAGGCTGAGAGTGTTGGGGTTGTTCAGCCTGGAGAAGAAAAGGCTCCAGGAGATTTATAGCACCTTCCAGTACCTAAAGGGTGGTTCCAAGAAAGCTGGTAAGGGACAAAGTAGGTAGAGATAGAATAAATGGGAATGGCTTTAAACTGACAGAGGGCAGGGTTAGATTAGATATTAGGAAGAAATTATTTGCTGTGAGTGTGGTGAGGCACTGGAACAGGTTGTCTAGGGTAGTGGTGGATGCCCCATCCTTGGAAATGTTCAAGGCCAGGCTGGATGGGGCTCTGAGCACCCTGATCTATTTGAAAATGTGCCTGCCCATGGCTGGGGTTTGGAATGAGATGATCTTTAAAGCCCCTTCCAGCCCAAGCCATTCTATGATCCTGTGATTAATTATATCTATTAATTATTATGATGACTTTTAAAATTAAAACACAGAATAAAGAGCAAATCTACTTTTCCATTTTACCCCCAAACTCTGTTCTATATGAGGGCCAGGGAGTGAGTGTCCTTTATGAATACTGGATGTTAAGGTTTGTTCCCTAGCCCTTTCCCTGGCACATTTTTTTAATTCAGTGCAATATGCTGCATGTGTGTGTTGGATAATTAAAACAAACACACCAACCAAAAAAGCCATGTGTATTGATGGATGATTTCTATCATGCCTCCATTATGCTTTTAGAATTATAGCAGAGGGAAGCAGGTGCTCCGAGAAATATTTAAAAACAACAACGAAAGCAAAAGTACTTTATCATAAGAAGCATATCTTTTGTATTGATTTTAACTGCTATTTTCCTCATTAATAAATACATCAGAAACAGTCTTTCATTGTTACAAAGTGGGTACTATAGCACTTAGGGGCATTCATATATAGATTTCTGTAGAATTGTACAATTTGTGATTAAGACAGCCTATAATCTGTTTGAAAGCAGATGTGTACACTAGCTGTAGCTTGAGTGTTCTCAATAAAAGCAGGGTGATTTCCCCTGTACTGCTAATTAATATGCTGTCATTACCAGAGTGCCTGATACCAGCATAGTAATCAGAAAAGATATTTTTATTTCTTGCCATTGTGGATTATAAGGTAGGGGAAAAATGAAAAGGCTAAATGACTCGGTATCCTTCTCCACTGCGTCTCATAAAGGTAAAAATGTACCCTCTATGGCTGAACTCTTACCTTATTAAAATTGGATCTGTATAGTAAATATTGGTTGGTTCAGACCATGACATAAATAGAGCTTACTGATCCAGTAAAGATATGTGACATGTTTAAATTTGGCTCAGGACAATGGACTAATGTTACACTATGCTGGTACAAGCAGACTTTTCTTGATTCTGTATTAAAAAACCTTATCTGGATGGTCCTATTCAAGAAATGATCTCTTTTCTTACATAAACTTTTGTGTTTTCTTACATAAACACAAGTTTTTTAGCTCTAGCTGTACCTGGCTTCTGGCTAAACACACAGAATTGTGCATCAGTGGGTATCATCTGCAATTATCACAGACAAGAGACTTGAGGACTTAGCAAGAACAGAGACTACACTGCCTGGTGCCTCGGAAACAAAACTGGGGCTCCTGGATCTTGCACTGATAGCATTGAAATCCTACCTGCTCTGGTGAATATTTATGTCCAATAATTTGACTCTATTTTCCTTCAGTGGTGCTTATTTCACTTTAGAGTTAAGAATATTAGAAGGCAAGGCTAAATAAATCTGTTTGAGAAATACATCCTTAAGAATCTGTTTTGCTGCACCATTTTATCCAGCAATTATAAATATAATACATGTCTGAATAATAAAATCCTTCATCATTTATCTGCTAATTTTGGTTGCTGCTGGTTTATTCTTCCAGAAGTCCTGCATTGATTGGATGCTTCATAGTAGATAGAGAATACTTCCAAGAGATTGGATTACTGGATGAAGGCATGGAAGTATATGGAGGAGAGAATGTGGAGCTCGGAATCAGGGTAAGGAAAATAATTAGCCAATACTGGTGCCTTATATTTAAAATATAGCTTGCTTCTTATTGCAGGGGGGAAAGCAGTCAAAAACATATGGATGATGGCCTGAAAAGATCCACAGCTCTGCAGACATGTAAATAGATTTGAGGGTGGGGGGGGGAAAGAAAGAGCAAAAGCTCTCTTTACAGAACTTAATCCGGGGCAAGGATAGAAGTACAGAATTTAGGATTGTTCTTTCACTCAAGTAACAGTGCTAGAATTTTGCAGAGTTGATAGCTAAAACTCCCTGCTTACCTGTGATCCCAGACTCAGTAAGGAGGAGAGTTTCTCACAGGTGTAATGGGAAAAACCTTTCTAGATTACTTGGTTTATTTAAATTAGGAAAATCACTGTAGTGCAAAGTGGAATACAGAGGCATTTATTTCCAGATGGAAGGGAATTAAGATATTCATAAAGTGCATAAGTGCACATATTTTCTTTTTCTGTCATACACTCTTCACCTGTTTACTATAGTGCAGTATTGTGTGTGGTTTGTGTACTTCTTTCTGTATCTCTTCACACCTAAATACCTTTCTGAAAATACAGTGCTGTTCTCTTTGAGAATCTCTCAGGTTTTTGATAAGAAAGGAATTCTTAGGTAGATAATGGTAATGAAAAATGGTGTGGTGTGTTGTAAAACTAAATTCTGAACCTTGAAACCATGAAACATTAGTGGAAGGTGACACTGTGTTTTGTGCCTTTTAGCGGCCAGAATAAAAGCATACTATTGCACAATAGCAAAAAAAGGAACTTACTGTAAGAATATAGAATTCCCTCCTGAGACTGCAAGATATAACAAAAAATACTCATTTTTACTTCTGGTTTCTTGAAATTCTTTTTCTTCTGCCTATCAGAGATAAAGAGTTATTTCAGCACGAGTGAAGCACAGACCCCCTTTCAGCTACACTAGAGCACTTTTTTAAGGAAAGGGAGAGAGAAATGCAAGAGTGCTTCTTTTAATAACACCATTCTTCTCACTGTGAGGGCCAGAGAGCTGCCTTCTGTTCCCAAAAACTTATTTTGCAGCTCAGTGTTGCGATGAGTTGAAAATTAACGTCACTTTGCTTTTTCTGTTCTTTTTTCAACTGACAAAAAACTATTGTTTCCTCGTCAGTGCAAGGAGTGTTCTCTCGCTTTGCATCATGAGATGTACCCAGTGTGGGGAGCTGATTATTGATGTGTTGATAGACAAGACCAGAGATACACAAATCTCTGCATAATTGAAACTTCGGAGTAGGCTGGATCACTGGAATAAGGCCTGACACTGCTCTGATTTCCTTCTGGCTTTTTGTCTGTCTCCAGGGAAGCAGTGCCTGACCTACATAAAATACTTTCATCTGTAACAGACTGTAGTGTGCAAGGTAGCATAATATTTGCTGCCTTATCTGACTTTATGCTGGCTTGGATCTGTGTTCGTGGCTATGTGAAAACAAATTATGGAGCTGTAATAAACAGATTTTTTAGCAGTTTATTACCAGCTCTTCTCAGAATCCTGAGTGTGCCCCAGATCATACAAGGATGAGACTGAGGGGGAGACCTCACTGTGGTCTTCAACATCTTCACGAGGGGAGGTGGAGGGGCAGGCACTGATCTCTTCACTCTGGTGACCAGTGACAGGACTCGAGGGAATGGCCTGAAGTTGCATCACAGAAGGTTTGGGTTGGATATCAGGAAAAGGTTTTTCACCCAGAGGGTGGTTGGGCACTGGAACATCTCTAGATTACTTGTGTCGCTTTCAACTGTGTGGCCAATGATGAATCACTTAATCAAAATAGTCATTGTTCTACAAAAACTAAATTATAATTACAGTATTAGTGCAATAAATAATGTTTCCATTTTAAAATGCCACTCTTCAATGACTACATATTACTCACTGTACCTCATCTTTCATTGCTGTTTTCCTTTTTTTAAGAAGTATCTAGATTTTTCTAGTATTCTGCTGCATGATAAGCATTATCATGCAGGATAATGGGCAAGCACACCTCGTGTGCCCACACTGGCCTGCTAGGGAAATCTTATGCATAAGCTTGTAATAGCAAACATCTAGAGGAACTGGAGAGTTTCTTTTTCACTGCAGAAAGAGCAGCAGGTGTTAGGATCATTAGAGCTACCTGTTTATCTTAAACGTGGTAAGTAGAACATGGTCCTGTGTCCTTATATTACTGACTTTGTTACTAAGGATGTAAAACTGCTACGAGCCAAACTACTGTGAGGAATTAGACCCTGACAAAATAGAGACTTTTCCCACTATCCTCACCCAGGAGTTATTTTTGTCACCTCATCATCTGCACAAATATCTGGTTATTTGTGTTATATGAGTGCAAGAAAATCCCCAGCTATTGGAAACTGTATTTGAAGTATCCGTTGTTGGTAAACCATAACAAGCCACAGAAAATAGTACTTTGGAGGACTCTTCTCTTGACTCTGAAGAATTTGTTTCACTACTCAGCTCTGTTGGTCTCTGATTTGGAATATTATTTTAACTTCTAAGATTTTTACCCTTGTCTGTGGCTTTGTAACAGCATTTGTAAAATATTAAGCATATATTATTAAAGCAATATTAATAGATTTCTGTTGCCTTGAGCTAGAAGCTGACAGATGAGTTCAAAACACGGATGCATTTGATTCTTAGAAGGAACACTTTATTTACTCCTTGAGCAAACGTTTTCTTGCAAAGCTATTTATTTGCCCCATAAGACAAAAAAGGCAGGCTGGTTGATGCAAGACTTGATAGAATCCTCTTTGAGCAGCTCAATCACTTTAACTGGGATATTTGAAAGATTCATTTACTGTGAAGCAGCATCATATTTGTAAATTTGCATTAGGATGAGTGATGCTTCTTTTTGGTTTATGTTCAATCAATCTCAATTGAATGGACTCAAGTGTGCTTTTAAGGGACCAGACTGCGTTTGGAGGGCAAATTGGAATAACATTCTTATCCATGTGACCAAGCAGGAACTGTGTTGTTAACTGCCTTAAAGTGGAAAAAGAATGTGAGTGTGAGGCTGGTGTTTCTCTCTGTCATTTGGGCTCTGCTCCTGGTTTGTGCCTGCACAAGCATTACTTGTGGCTGTGGAAGACCCTACAAATCCTTTGCAACCAATTGGATGCAATCAATCAGGTTCTGCTTTGGATGGTTCAAATCTAGTTTGCAGTAGGCTTCTTAAAGGCCTCTTCCAATTCCTCTGAAGTCAGCAGAAGATTTTCTATCTAAAGCAAGGCTGTAGCAAAGCAATCCTTTGGTCTTTTAAAGCAGCCTACATGCTTGATAAAGCTCCCAAATATCTGTTACAAGAAATTATTTGTACGACTTTCAGGGATGCCTTTACAAATATTCAGTGATTTGCCTCAGGTCCCAGACTAAGTCATCATCAGAGGCAAGCCCAGGCTTCGAGTTAGAGTAATTCTGTCTGTCACAAAGACTGTGTGCTTGCAGACAAATTCGTGTTCACAAGGATATAATGGCCCTGTTAAGTGGGTAAGAGGAAATTTTATTAGAAGATAAAAGCTCTTTAAAGGAAAAGGATTGGGTCTTGTTCCCAGTAAATGGTATATCAAAACTTTACATCAGCCAAACCAGGAGGAAAATTGCATTTATATTTAGACTGAGTATGGCACGCTACTTTTGTACAGTATATTGCTGTAGTGAAATTAATTGCTTCATTTCTTGTTAGTCTGGTGGTTTGTCTGCAGACCTTATGTGAATCTGATGCTCTTTCTGTTGGTGGAGAACTAGAGGAATGCAGTTAATGACTAGAGATGGAGAAATGAGTTACTTGAGCAGAAAATAGTCCCAGTGTTCTTTGGGGTATTTTCCATACATTAAGGTCCTTCTGTGGCAGAGCAAGCAGATGTGAAGTCTATCATGCCTCTCTCTGATCTATTGTATTTTAAATTCCAGAAGTTGCTTCTATTATTTGTTTTGGGATGGGTCTTGTTTTGTTGTTTTTTAGGGGTTTTTTAATGTGTTTTTGGCTCTTTGCTATCTCATTTTTTCTTTAACCTCCCCCCACATGTCCTTCTGGGGTCATGATTTTTCATTGCCAGTTAGTTAAGTGAGTCTCTCCCATTTGGTGCATAGGAACTGATGGCGGCTTACATGTTCCAGCCATTTCCAATCCACAGTGTTTGTGCATCCCAATTGCTTCTCACCTGAGATGTTTCTTATAACATTGCGCTTGCAATAGTGTTCTTTTTGTTAATCACAAGCAAGTGAAGATATTTACCCTTGCCCCAAAATCTCCATATTTATCTGGAAACCATTTGCCTGTTTTCCTCTTTCCCTAGAAGTTTCCAGCAATTTTACCTGTCAGTGTTCCTAACACAGGCGATAAATTACATAAAACTGTGAATATATTGCATGTAAATAGATGTCTGATTTTATTAAGGAAAGCCTTTGCACAGTTATCCTGGGCACGGCTGGGGTGGATATAATTTTGTTCCTAGTAGCCAGTGCAGTGCTGTGTTTTGGGTTTAGGATGAGAATAATGTTAAACCACATCAACAGTGTTCAAGCTCGAGTGTAGTTTCCCAGCACAGAGGCTCCACTGGGTTACATTTTCTTCTTCTCCATGCCATGCTCTTCTCACTCTTGCAGCAGCTCAC
This sequence comes from Dicrurus megarhynchus, assembly GCA_013399195.1. Classification (NCBI taxonomy): domain Eukaryota; kingdom Metazoa; phylum Chordata; class Aves; order Passeriformes; family Dicruridae; genus Dicrurus; species Dicrurus megarhynchus. Next base: position 73,365 of record VXAD01013329.1, read on the forward strand.
CAGTGCTTTGGCCCTGCCAGCACAGTGGTCTGCCCACACCTGCTGCCTCTGAACACCTCTGCTTCAGTAAACTTTTTTTTTTAACACAGGGTTAATTTTAATGTTAATCAGTTTGTGATTTACTGTGCAGCCTCACAAACAGTTTTGTTAGGCAGATTGACAGCCTGATGTGCCAAGAGGTAGAAATGACTGGAAATAAACAAAGAAAGTGAGGGGATTTTTCACCAAGCTGCTGTTTTGTGGAACTGTTTGCATGGAGAGGGAGCAGTGGGATGTGTCCTGTGTGCCTAGTGTCCCTTTCTGTCCTTGCTGCTGGGTCTCCCTTCATGGGACTCCAGTGAGCAATGTGGATCTTCCCTAAACACACCTCAGGAAAATGAATCGAGACCTTTCCTGTTCTTGCACTTGCAGCTATCATCACTCATTGTAGTCTTAAAGCCATGTTTTTAGCTTGTTTTCAGTAAGAAGGCCAATATCCTTTGCCACTAGAGAATGGTTTGCTGTACAGAAAACATCCTTAGTATGTGATCACAAGTGCTGTTTACAGTATTAGGTTGGTGATGTGCAAAGGGTTGAGAAGTGGGAAAATAGAAATATTTTTAGTTGTTACGCCTAGATAACTTTTAAATACTGCTTTTTAAGGTAATGATTCTGTTTAACTTTGCATTAAAGTGTTAAATAGAGAGAAGTCTATTTTGCTTTTATCCATTTTGTGAATTAAGAGGAGGCTATTTCTAAACTGAAGCCTGCAAAAAAAAAATTGTAAAGATTGACCAAATGTTACTTCTTACAAGACGTGGCCAATGCTTTTCATAGCCCACACTTTCACCAAGATGAAAACAATTCCTTAGCAGTGCAAGTATGGCATAAGCACTTGCCTAGCACCCTGTGTAACCAGCAGTGTCTTATCAGTGCTCACAGGATTATTCCTAAGGTTAATTTTGTTTTGCAAAGTATCTCACTGTTAACAATCTGAATCCCAGGAGGACACAGACTAAAAGTCTCTATTTACAAGGTTGTAGTTCCAACAGGTTAAAAAAGAAAGGCTCTATCGAGAATGAAATAAGGAATTGTCATGCCTCCAAATTCTGCCATGACATTACCAGAAAGTGGCTTTTTTTTGGCTTGTTCTGGTTTCAGTCACTCCTACATTGGAATAATTTTTTTACCCCCCGTTTTGCCCATGAATGCCTCAGCAGGTAACCAGCAGCTACAGCATGTGTAATTATACATTACCAGTGAATCATTTTTGTGTTTTTGCTATTTCTGGGGAGAGAACATTTTATTAGCTGCTCCCACAGGAAAGGAAAGTATTACAGCAGCAGCTAACACGTGGCATCACTGTACCCTACAAGGAGGGACAACGAGGCACTTGGAGATTTCTCACAAATGTTTTTTCACCAACTGTGCCTGTGTGGTTGCACATTACCAACTGGGAAGTAATATAGATATCTTGATGTTTTATAAGAGAAAATTGTTGTTTATAGTGGTATGGGAAGAAGTAAAACAGTTTAAGTCAATATACACTTACAAATCAATGGACTCAGGTGAGATGCAAATTAATTAGTGCATTATAAGCTTCATGTTTAATGCCTTCCTGCACTTCGAAGTCATGGCACAATGTCATTGCCATTGTGCCTTCTGGTATTACAAGTCATCATGGCCTAAGATGGGAAGATTCCGTATTTGTTGCTTATCTCTAGAATTTAATTTCATTGAGTGTTTTTAGTATTGCAAGACTGATTTAGTAATCTAACAAAGATTAGAGGAAGACCAGTGTGGGATAGCAAGGAATTGTTGTGGTGGTACAAAAGTGAGTAGATGACTGAGATAGATTCACCAGGATGGATCCAGCATGTTCAGGTCAGAGGTGTGAAGGCCAGGTACCTTTACGTGTGTGACAGCGCCTTGTGTTGTAAGTCAAGCAAGTGAGGCAAAAAGCCTGGCTGAACAAGCAATCTATGGAGCTGTTGCCTCAGTCTTTAATAATACTGATAGAACTTGGGCTACAGCCCTGTGGAAAGGGACCCAGGGGTGCTGGTTATGGCAAGTTGAACATGGGACAGCAGTGCCCTGGCAGCCAGGAGGGACATCCCTGTCCTGGGGGCATCAGACACAGCATCACCAGCCGGGCAAGGGAGGGGATTTCCTGCTCTGCTCTGGGCTGGGGCAACCTCACCTTGAGTGCTGGGGGCAGTTTTGAGTGCCACAATATAAAAAAGAAACTCTTAGAGAGCATCCAAAGGAGGGCAGTGAAGATGATGGAGGGTCTGGAGTGGAAACCTTGTGAGGAGGGACTGAGGTCACTTGGTCTGCTCAACCTGGAGGAGACTGAGGGGAGACCTCATTGCAGTTACAACTTCCTTGTGAGGGGACGAGGAGGGGCAGACACTGATCTCTTCTTTGGGGTGACAATGACAGGACCCAAGGGAGTGGCCTGAAATTGTGACGGGAGGTCTAGGTTGGATCAGGAAAAGATTCTTCACATGGGGTTTCGTTGGGCACTGGAACAGGCTCCCCAGCGCAGTGGTCACCAGCCTGACAAAGCTCAGGAAGTGTTTGGACAATGCTCTCAGGTACATTTTATGATTCTTGTGGTGTCCTGTGCAGGGCCAGGAATTGGACTTTGATGATCCTTGTGGGTCACTCCCAACTCAGCATATTCTGTTCTGTGATCAAGCCTTTAGGCACAGTGCAAGATTTACAAGACCAATCAAGCTGTGGTAAGGGAGAGAAAGGTAAAAACATAGAAGATGGCCAGTGCAGTACATTGCTCCATGAGTACTCAACTGGTGGTGATGCTGTTCTTCAGTCTCCTGCTTTTGTGCTTTTTAAGACAAAGAGTGATTTATTTTACTTCCTGTTCATGACTTAAACTTGGCAAAGCAGTGATTGATGTGTGGGTTACTAACTGTGCCTGGCAATGAAATAGGCGTGTTTGGAAGAGAACTGAATGGAGCCACAAGCCTTCAGTGACCCTTTTCATGTGTTATCTCCAAGTGACACAGGTGGAGAATAGCTCCTGCAGTTGTAAACCAGCAGCACACCATATGTAGGTTAACAGTACACTGTAAAGTTTCAGAGCTCATGAAGATACATGCAAAATTAATCCCTGCAGAACAGAACAATTTAAGAAGTACATAATGAAGCAATTATCTAAAAGAGGAAGGAAAGTAACGACAATTTAATTTGGGAAGAATCTTTACATGTATTAGGTTTTCAATGAGAGTGTTTTATGAAGGCACAATTAATGTAAAATGAGGCCTGTGAGGCAATTAATGATGACTTCAAAAGTTAGATTTAAGGGATAATTTACATTTTAAAAATGAAGAGCAGCTCTAGTTATGTTTAAGTCTTTTATTTTCCTTTTTAAAAGCCTTTTTGATTGTGGGTGTGTGTTTTTGTAGGTTACTTACAGTTTCACATTAAAATATCAGCTTGGTTATGGGAAAAAAAAGAGCTGTTCTTACATACAAGTAAATAAGTTTACCTGAAAGTATGACAGGCTTGTGTGATGATCAGAATTATTTAGTGAAGATTATCTGACTGCAGTGGAGGTATGACCTAAATAAAGATTAAAATATTTCATCCAGTGAGTATAGTTTCTCGCTCTACAGAGACAGATACCCAGCCAATGTACACAACAATCCAAAAACTTCCAGGGTGTGATCGAAACTCCACTGACAGCAACTAGAAATATGAACATTGATTTCAGTGATCTTTGTGTCTGACAATTCTCTCTGTCCTTTCTGCAGTCACCTGTCAAGATACCAAAATAAACATGCAGATTCAGAATGATTATGGTATTGAATAAAAATAGCTTATTCATACTTGTTGGAAAACATCAAGCTCATTACTGGTTACCAGTAAACAATTAATGGTAATGACAAAGGTTGACACGATTCACAAGTAGTTTTTACAATAACTTGTTCCCAACAATGTATTTCAAAGATATTGGTAACTATTAGTTTGTATCCACAGTAGTAATTAATTTACACTGTGTTTTTTAACTTCAGGGCATCTTTAATGAGTACTTCTAATTTTGTAATTTGCAACCTTCAGAGAAGCTAGAAATTACTTCAGCGTTTTGAGAAATCACTTAATTATTAAAAGGTTTTTGTTTGCAGCCAAATGAAACGATGGTATCAAACAAGGTCACATCAGTTCCTGGAGAAACTGCACGATCTGTGTAAATTTAATGAATGCAGTACATGCTAATAAACTGTTCAGTGACTTGTAGGGTTTATTTGTTTGTTAGATTAAGGTTCTATACCATAAAAAGAACACTCAGTGATTAAAGAGATAAAAAGAAACTTCTAATGAAGAAGTGTTACATCATGTTATAATGAAATACAAATTAAATATTTGAGAGAGGGATCAGCTTCAGAGTTCTGATTGTTTTGATTAAGTATGCAAATTCAAATACATTTAAATGAAATTGGAAAGGATTTACCAAAGAATGTAGTGAAAGAGATGTGAATGGAATTTGCTTTAAAAAACTTGTAACCAGGTTGGTTTGGGTATTTGTAAGGGAGTGTGAGTGACACAGGGCTCTGTGAGTGCTGTAACTGATGCCTGGTGGGAGCGAGTGAGGGGTGACAGGGGTTTCAGGTCTTGGCAAATTGCTCTAAGGAATCACTTGGCGTGTTCCTGCTCCTGTAGCTGCCTCACTTGTGCCAGCCCCCTGGACTGCCCCATACTCAGGTCCTGTACTCCTCCAACAGAGGCAGAGTCGCAGCTGAGCTGTGGTGCCACCACCTGTGTCCTTTCCGTGGTTTTACGTTGCTCTCCTGAGTCTCCCAATGTGTAGAGCCTGTATTCTGTTTGCTCTGTGGTGCTACTTGAACCCCGGTGAACATAAATTCTCACACATATAGGGCCACAATTATAACTATGTGCAAATAAACCTTCAGTAAATTAACAGTATGAAGTGCTTAGAGCTTGGACAAATTGTCCACGTAAGCCATAACAACTGAAGATTTAAAAGGGAATTTCCCCTCCTTTTTTCCCCCCCATCAGTAGATTCTCTGTATTCATTTAATGTTCCTGTCATCTCTCCTCTGCTTTGCTTAGTTTAGATCATAGGGTATGCTGGGCTTAGTCTTTCAGCTTTGTAAGTGTTCGCCTTGGCACTGCTGCTGTCCCTTTGGACCTTGAGTTTTTTTATGGAATTTTACTACCTTTTGCTAGTGATGAAGGAACAAGGAACCCTTTCAAGAAGAGGAATCCCTCTAAGCCCTTCTTGGGGCTATACCAAATATATGAACCTCCTCAGGAAATTCAGGAATAAAGAGCCCTTTCTCAGGCGCTCTTGGAAGGGAACATTGAAAACGCACTGAAGTGGGCTCAGAGCTCTTTGGAAGGGAAACTCCAGTTGCTGTGTTCTTTTCCTGAAAGACTGTGTTTGCAAAGGAAACCAGCAGGATCAGAACCTCAGGAAATTCCTCCAAAGCAAAGCAAACCTTTTGCCTTACTGAGACTCCAGCAATCAAGGAAAGAACTCCCAACTCCCAAAGATACACAGGCCCTCACACTTCAAAACTTTCTAAGGTGAAGTCTGAGACCTGTTGGTACCGTTTTGCAATTGATGCCTTTACAGCATGAAATTTGAATTGCTCTTTATCGTGTCACAGCCATGAAAGCATATGTTATTTTTTATAACTGCATATATATATATTTAGAGATTAGGCGGGAAATTGAGATTATTGCTGGCAATTTCCATCTCTTGCCTACCATAGGTAAAATATCTTCATGTGTAACAGGAAAAGTTGCTGAATTTCCTTTTAACCATAGTTTAGGAAATTAACCAAATGTCTTCCTTGCAATTTGTAAAAGCAGGTAAGTCATTAAGTATTACTGATTGCAGCCACAGTATGCTCAGAGATATAACATTTTACTTCAAACCGTTCCATGTGGTTGAAAAAAGTCTTTGAAGCTCTTTTATCTTTAGACTGCTTGTTAAAGCCATGGGTGATAATTTGGAAAAGCTTCACTGATTTTTATCTTTTGTATGTATTTATAGCCATCACATAAAATAGCAGTGCTGGAAAACTAGAAAGGTGTTACTCAGTGTGGATAAAGCCTGAATAAAGATTGCTAATGACAGCAAAAAATAGCTGCAAAATTCACAGGGGAAATGTGTGAAGCTGCAAGGAACTAACTCCTCAATTGCTGTTCCTCTTGTCTACAGGAATCTTATTAGATGAAGAAGAGACCACTCTAAAAGGCTTCTCAATTTCCCTCTTAGTAGAGTCTTTAAGGAAACCTATTTCTTAGTATTAAAATATTAATTAAAAGAAAACCCTAAAAATTGTATCTGACTGAAAGGTATGGGTTCAGAGTAATTAATTAGTCTTTCCTGTGCACTTCTGATGTGAGATTTATACCATCTCAAGGTTTTTCTCTTGAAAAACTATCCAGCTATCCACAATGGCTCCAGGAAGCACCATGGATTAATGTACATGAGTGAAAGAGATAGGGGGAGGTAGGAGTGGTCAGATTCAAGAGGACAGTTAGTCTAAAAGGGAAAGAAACTGCAAGGCATTCATTTATTTAAAATATAATCAGGGAAGAATTAAACAAAAACCCTGATGCTTTTTGTAGCAGTTATTTATGTTTATTGTTTAGTATTCATACATGCAGTTCAGTGTAGCATTCAATAATTAGTGTATAAATAGCAACACCCTTCATTCCTTGGCTGGAGATTTTGAGTATTTTAGGGAGCTGGGAATCCAGACTTCCATGAGATTCCAGGAGAGCTTTATGTCATTTGAAAGTCCCACTTTAATGCCTGCTACCTACTTTTTTTTTTTTTTTCCCCCCCAACTTACCTCTCCTTAAGTGCAATGAAACATTTGGATAAAAGAGTTTTCTCACTGTACTGCAATCTGCAAAGACCACTTGTGGGAAAGAGAGGGACTATGTCTTGTCCCAGATGGGACCAGCTGAGCATGTCAGGATTGTGCTTTCTGCCTTTTTAAAGCATTGCCTGTGCTTCCACTCTGCAAGGTTTCATAGCCTGTATCTAAGGTCATGCTCCTTGTTGAGTGCTCCTTGTTGAGAGCTAATTTTCATGGATTTTAGGAGATTTTTGTTTGGAAATAACAGAATATGGTTTTGAAACTGTTTGGTGCAGCTCACCAGTTCTGTATTGATAGCTAATTAATTGATAGTAATTAATTAGCCTTTGAAAATAGAACAAAGACTGATAACATCTGGGAGAAAGGAGTGGCCACTTGGACTTGATTAATTGGTGTTTGTTCAGGTAGTGGCTAACTGTTATTTGAAAACTCTGTTAAAGACTTGGTCGTCTCAGGATGTTTTTTGAAAACATCTCACTTCCTTATAAAGTCAACTCAGAGTTTACTGATAACTGAATCAGTGCTAAAATTATAGATGACTCTGCTCTTCTGAATTTCAGTTCCTAGAAATTTGCTTGGAAAATCAGCTTATTATAGACTGTGAATTTTTTGGCTCAATTTGTTGTCAATATGGCATTCAGACCTAGCTCTGAAAATATGACAAAAGATTTGGTGTTCACTTGTTGGCCTTGCCTCAAGGTCATCCCTGGTTAGAATGAGCAGAGGGTGGGCAGAATACACAGTGCATGTGGTGTGTGAATTGCCTTGTCCTGGGCTAAGTTATGACCATCTCTGTATCTTCCTTGTCTTTTATGATACTAATTTAGGCAGTGTACAGTGAGTAACTCTGAAACAATTTATAGCTGGATGTCCATGCTGTGCTAAGAAATGACTTGGACTGAAAGCAGGCATTGTGTGAGCACAGCCTGATGATGCTTCACATTTAATCTTTATTAGGAGATGTAGCTGGACCATTTATAATTAAATGTTAGACAAACTATTATTTTTGTTAGGTCGTTAAACTGGATTGCCCACTTAATATGATATTTAGAGAGGACACAAATGTTGTTTCCAGATTATTTATTCTTGTGCCAGATCAATTGCATATTTGTTTTTAAATATTTATGATCATCTTAGTTTTGCCCTGATTTTGATAATGGTTATGTGTATTTACTCTTATGGTCTTCCAAGTTTCGGACACAAAGACATGCTGAAGTCCTTTCTGCTCCCTTCTTGACTATACAGCAGGTTCATGGGTTAGCTACTTTTCCACAGAGCTCTGGAAACCAGGGCTCTATCTCTTCTCCCAGCATATGCTGAATACAATTAGGCACCAGTTCAGAAAAAGCTTTGTAAACATTCTGAATTCATGCCACATTTTCTGGTCTCAGGAGCTGCCAAATGCCTAAATGCTGTATTCAAGCCAGATGTCTAAATATATAAAATGAATGACTGAACAAAGTGCCTCCTTGGTAGAGCATATGCCTATAGGGTAGACAGACCTGAGGGGTCTGAGATCAGCTCCAGAACAGGATGTTCTGCCAGCCCACATCCCTGGCCACCAGGACGGAGACCAGAATATGATCTCCTGGATGAGTGTACAAGGAAGGAGCACCTTTGCTCTCATTTTTTGCTGTCTTAGTATGAGATACCAAGCCTCAGGAATCTCTGCTGGCAGTATCATAAGGCAAACTCTGTCACTTCTCAGTGAGTACACCTGCCTCTGGGACACCCAGGTACTTGTTCATCAGGATCAAACAGTTTGGGTACATCTGGGCTTTCACCTGAGCAGCATCCACTCAACCATTATGAATGGGCTGCCTTGATCTTGTTAGGAAGCTTACATAATACAAGATACACAGGAAAAGAGGTGCTATGTAAAATAACTCATGTACTTAAGTCTGCCAAAGTGGTTTTCTCTTTTGTTGAAAGCAGAAAGAGAAAATCAGAAATGAAAGCAATAATTATGATTAATGTTGTGTACTTTAGCTCAATTGTGGTAGTAGGCAAAACTGAAATCTATTTGAGCAGGTAGAGTAACCTACATTAAAAATTTATTATAAGAGTAGTTTCTGATGAAATTGTTCATACAACATTTTCATTAGGCAGTCTTGGTCTTTGTCTTTCCTTCTCGAAAGGAATAGACCTGGTCCCTTCTCAACCATGTTTAAAGCAAAGCATAAGATGCATTTATATTCCTCACCTTCCTAGAACCTGAAACTTCCGTGGTCTTAAAAAGTTGGTTGGCTTAGTTTCCCTGTTATGACAAGCTGCCTAGTTTGAGATTCTGGGGAGTGCATGTATGGACTGGTATGGACTGTGCAGAGCCTCAGAGAAAAGCCCTGCAAGCCATTAAAATTTGAACCAGGTGTTACTGTTTTGAATGGCTGTAAATAATTTTACTGATAATCTTGAGAAAAGCCGAATTGATCCAGGAAGTTTGTGATGAGAGACTACTGGTAATGTAGAAACTCTGTAGTAAGGTTAAGTAGCAATAATAATTCATGGTAGGGCAAGGTAATAACTCTCTCACAACCTCTCTGTAGTCCAACAAGTGTTGAGTGGTTATTCTCCTTTGTAACAATGACAAGCATAGAAATAAAACAATTCCAGTGTATTTGCTGGAGGCCAGCAGTGGTGTAGGGAGCTGTCACTAGCAGAATGTCCTTTTATTTTTCCCTGCTAGGTGTGGCAGTGTGGAGGAAGCGTTGAGGTTCTGCCTTGCTCCAGGATTGCCCACATTGAAAGAGCACATAAACCATACACAGAGGATCTGACTGCTCATGTCCGGAGAAACGCACTGAGGGTGGCAGAAGTGTGGATGGATGAGTTTAAGAGCCATGTCTATATGGCCTGGAACATACCCCAGGAGGTGAGTGTCAGAAACCAGTGCTTGCAAGCTTTGGCTTTAGATCCTTTTGGGTTTGGTTCCTACCCTGAATTTTGATTTTTCTGGTAAGATTTTATTTGCATGTGTGTATGTATTTATTTATGTCTCACATATAGGCATAAGACATGCCTATACCTACACAATTGCATATAAACATATATATGTAGCTTTATCTTATTCTAGACTAATTCCTTTGTCTTTAGATTCCTTAAAAATTAGTTTCTTGTCAAATTCATCATCTTCACTGATGACTCTTCATGGATATTTTAAACTAGTAGCTGCAGAAGTGTGGGGAAAAAATCCCCATCAAATCTACATTGCACGTCTTGTTTTGAATTTGAGTCTTCTGTTTACCATCACAGAGAGCTATAATTCCACAGGATTTGTGAGGAGAGATCTGCCAGGGGGTGTTGACAGCCATTGATGCAAGTGTGGGGTGTCTAATAAGTATTTCACATCACAGTGAGGGTGGCTGGTGGGTGTCATGACATACTGCAGAATCTCGCTGCAACTCCCTACCGGACTGCTTGTTTTGATTTCTTTTCCATGGATGAGCATTGCTTGGTCCATTGTATTTAAGAGATAATGTCAGATGGCCAACCTCAGAGTTCAGTTTGATTTTAGCTGTTCTTCATTTCTGTAGTCAATGGTATTTAATCTATGAACAGCTATGAGCTGAAGGGCTCAGAGCAAGGGGACTGTACTTATTCAGAATCTGTGTGAGTAGATTGTTTCCACCTAGAAGCTGGAAAGCATGGCTCTAGTTGAATTTGGAGTTTAACTCAGAGTACAGCCCTCATCATTACAGCAAAAGCAAACAGTCTAGACTTAAATTAAAGGGCAATTTATTTTTTCTTTAATAAATTCTCTCTGATTTGACAACTGTTCAGAGAAACTGGTTTTGCTGCAATTTCTGTTTTGAGAAATAAAATGCTGTACTTCTTTAGTCTAATAAGAAGAAAAGGTTGGAAACAAAAACCAATATATGGATGCTGATATTGGTTCAGCTGTTCTCAATAGCTTCTTGCATCTCTCGTGATTAAAAGTAGATAATTTTGGTGAAGTGGGGAAATCATTGTCCTATTTTTAGGTTGCAACGTTAGCCACATAATTTGCCATGACCATGAAAAAAAATCCTCTATAACCTTTTTTGGAAGTCCCATGTTCAGCAAATCCATGCTGCCCTCTAAGTGTCCCTGTGTTGAGAAGTTGCACGGCAGTCAATACAAGAATAAAGACATTTCTGCACTGGGTAGGGTTACTTATTTTATGGCAAAGCAATTCCAAATGGATTTTATTTGTGATTAGCCTGATAGATTTAAATTTCAGGTTTTATTTCATATTGTTATTTTCTTAAGATTGGTTGATCTTCGTCGATTGATCCAAGTTTTAGTTTTTTGACTTGCGAACATAACATTAACACAAAACTTAGAAAGTCCTCTTGCTAACCAGGATGTACAGTACTATACACTGATTTGCACTGTATTCATCCATATGTGATGGTGGTGGTGGTGCTTTATCTTGTGCAAATCTGAGATCTGGATGCAATTTGAAATCAAATTCATAAAGAATGCAAAGATATATTGCAACTGGAAAACTACAGGAGTAATTGTCTATCTGGAAGCTAATGAATACTGGTAATGGACTGTGAAGGTAATAGAAATGTATTCAGTTATAATAGTCAGGACTTTCCATTAAATATGTTATTCCAAAGTGTTAAACACTGGACCTGACTTTTTCCATGGAAGGATTCCCAGATCTCTGAGAAGTCAGATGTTTCCAGAGGTTTTGGTCTTTTGGAGCTAACAATAGTAACAATAAAAAGAAGTCAGACTCATTTGGCAGTGTGCTGTGACTGCCCTCTCGGGATCTCTGTGGGCTTCTCTCTGAAGTACCAAGGGCTTCAAATGGAGGCCTCTGTTGCCATGGTGATTTCTGCATCATTGACACTTAGATAAATAGATACAGAAAAGTACTTGAAACCCAAAGGAAAGATCCTTCAAGTCCCAGAATCAAGAACTGTGCTTTCCATGTGTTCTGCCTGTGCTTCTGGTTTTGTTTGTTTGTTGGGGTTTTTTTTTTCCCATCATATTCTCAGCTTTAGGGAACTCACTTATTAGTGGTGATAAAGCCAGTGTGCTACATGTGAGCCATTTTTCTTCTCCAGCTGCATGAAAGGATGTGATTACTGAGGCCCTTGATGCTCTTTCTTATACAGTAAACTGTGAGGAAACAAGCATTGGTGCCTGCAGGGTTGCATGAGATAGGATTTGGGATGCAGTGGACCAATTTAGCACTTGATCCCAGGAAGCCTTGTTAATGCTGGAAGACGAATGTGTGTGTGCTGGCACTCTCCTTTTCCTTCACACAAGGGGCAGATACACTGGCAAGTGCAGCCAGAGTGGTGCATGAGCAGGATTTGTATACGAGATCCATTGATTGTCTTTCAGCACCCTACAGCCTCTTTAGTCACTTGCTGCAAAATTCAGAAAAAAATTGCCACTTAAGGAGTAGTTCCACATAAAGTTTTATGAATTATGTAGGGCTTGAGATGGGGAATCACCATTTTTAAGATTGTTGAGTTATGTCTGATCTGTGTATGCCAGAACTCTGTTTCCTACTTTTTAGCATACTTTGCTAATGTCGAAGTCAATTTTACTTTAGTTAGAAAATGCTTTCATAATAAAATATACTTGTTCCAGATTAGCATTAATGCAGTGCTTTGGAATGCAGTGGTTGCTTCAGCAGCTCAGAAATCTAGATACTTATACAGATACCTTTTTGTTGTGTGACTAAGAAAATTCAGTGCTTTCAGTGTTACTTTTAAATCCTGTCTTGTGGTTGACAAAAATCTTTGGGGTGTTTATGGCCCAGTAAAGGCTGTTGTTTAAGGAGACAGATAATAAGATTTCCCTATAAAAATGTATTTATCCTGTGTTTTGCTCTGAGGCAGAAGTGGTAGAGCACAGTGTGGAGCGAAATGTCTCATATTACTTCCTGTCATAGAGCAGCCGTGGATTTGCACTTAGATCCCTCCCTAAAAATTTCTGCTGAGAGATTTTAATGTGATAAATTATTGATTTTTATATACAGGGCCCTTATGAAAGTCATGCTTTGTGATCTGCTCTTATCACTAGAAACTAGGTTAGCCAGAAATGTAAAGGAGGCTAAAAATTACAGGAGAGAATTTTCTGCAATTGCTTTTAACAAAAATAACAACTTCTCTTTTTACATTACAAAAGAACTTTAATAAGTGCTATTTTAGAAAGGTGAGCAGAGCTTCTGCTCTTTGCAGTAAAGCAGTAACCCAGACTTCATAAATGGCCAGAAAGTGTCATACACTAATGATTAGGCCACAGTGGGACACCAGCAATGGCCATGTTTCTAGGGCAACTTGCTACTTCCTGCCAATTCCTTTTGGATTTGGAAAGTGCCAGGAAATTAGAGAACAACAGTGATATTCATTGGAAACTGGATCTAAACCCCACTGAAGCCAACAGGAGTGGTCCCATTCACCAAAGCAGACTGTGAAAGGGACCCTGCCATGGTGACCTGTGTCATATTTAGCTGAGACGCTTCTGGGGGTGTGTGTGGGTAACAGACTCACTTCGCAACCAAAACCTGGTCACTGTCATAGGTCAAAACCATGTTTGACTCTTGGGGATGGTGCTGTGCAGGGCCAGGGGTTGGGCTCGATGATCCTGATGGGCCCCTTCCAACTCAGTTGATTCTGTGATTCTGCAATGAGGGAGATTCTGGGTGTTTAGTTTACACAGAAGTGTATCACTGATGTCTCTTCTGCTTTTTCTGCCCTTTGTTTCATGTGCAGGACTCCGGAATTGATATTGGTGATATTTCAGAGAGGAAGGCTTTAAGGAAAAAGCTCCAGTGCAAGACCTTTAGGTGGTATCTGGTCAGCGTCTATCCCGAAATGAGAATGTATTCAGATACCGTCGCCTATGGGGTGGTAAGGATCTTGTTCACATTTCCCATTCTAAAAACATGGCGGAGAAAGGTGTAATAGTGGAAGTAATTTATGAAGACAATGCCTGGCTCAAAGTAAAAGAATCAGATCAACTTGAAGTCACTAGTTAAATAATTCGTTGGACTGGTTAGTTGAGAGAGACAGCTGCTCTGCTGTCATTTGTGCTGAGGTATTCTGAATGTTACCCTCCTCCCTGATTTTTTGTTATTTGTTTGCTTCATGGCTTGCATTCCACACAGAAATGCTCAAGGGGTGATTTTGCAGACACACTGGAGCTGACAGGTTTGTGGCAGCAGGTGAATTCCCAAATAGGCTCAGTATTTCAACTGCAACCTTTTTAAGATTGTAGCCAGAGCTTAATTTAGAATCATGGAGTCATTTAGGATGGAAAGGCTTTTAATATCATCAAATCCAACTGTTAAAAGGCTGATGCTTTCCTTTATTAAAATTCTAGCCATTTAAGGGCAATCCTGCTTCACCCTAGAACAGATATCACAGTAGACATCTGCAACAAGAAGGCATCAAAGACTCACGTGCCAAGCTAGCCAAATCTAACATAGCTAAGCCACGTGTAAAGCACCACTAGAGAGGTTCAAGAATTACATTGCATCCAACAGAAACTGCAGCTAAATCCATGCATTTGGGGATCGTTATTACTTGTGTAACAGTAGTGCCCCTGTCTGTTGAAATCACGCTGGAGTTGCACTGTGCTAATTAAGGCAGAAGCAATTCTTGCCCCTCAGAAACTGGCAGGGCCCCAAACAGAGAGGGCAGCTGTGCATGGCATGGAAGATGAGCAGAGTAAATGAACACAGGCCCATAATAAGGTAATAGACCTAGCATAGCCTTTTCACATTCTCTTCCACTGCCATTTTCACAAAAATTGATTCCTGCGAATTAAATTTTTCTTTTCTTCATGATATTCCCAAACAGGAAATGTGACTAATTAAGAGGGAATCATACAAGTGAAAGGTTTGTCTTCAGACATTCCTCCTCAGAAAGAAAACTGAGCTGTGCAGTTGGCCAGCATGGCTCTGGAAGAGCCCTGAGGGTTCCATAGAGCAGCTGGGGTGTTTTGGCAAATGAAGGGATTGTACATCCTGCAAAGTTCCATGACCCCTGTGATGATCAATTAAAATAATCGTGCTGGATTTTCATACAATCAAGCAAGAGAAGAAAAGCACTTCCAGCAAAGGTTTAGGTCGTTGCTAAATGCTTGAGATAATGGTTACCTTCCAAATTAGTTCAGAACAATGCCAAAATCACACCTGTGTGCAAGGAGCCTCTGCCACAGACCATGGAATTGCTCTCAGTGATGCCATGACCTAATCAAGTGTGGAGTTTCCTGAGGAGAAGGAGGCATAGCAGCTAACTAGTGCATGGTTCTGCTTGTAGGTGGCTCTGGCTAAAGAAGTATTTTCAGGTAGAAATGATACAATATAAATAAAGGAAGGGCAGTGGAAGAGCTAAGGTACTCATCTCAGGATCAACTCCACATTGTGCAAGTCAAAATGAAAATCACCAACAGATACCCTCTCATTTTATACTCTGCTGAGAAATCAACCAAAAAGAGTAAGAAGAGTTTTTTACAGAAATACTGAACACAGTGGTGAGCCTGGAGAAGAGAAGGCTTCAGGGAGACCTTAGAGCAACCTTCCAGTATCTGAAGAGGGCTAAAGAGAGCTGGAGAGGGACTTTTCACAAGGACGTATAGTGATAGGACAAGAGGGAATAGCTTGAAAGTGAAAGAGGGCAAAGTGAAAGGTAATCTATCCTAATGAGATATTAGGAAGAAATTCTTTACTGTAAGGCAGGTGAGGCACTGGAAGAGAGATCACCCAGAGAGATTATGGACTCTTTGTCCCTGGAGGTGTTCGAGACCAGGCTGGAAGGGTCTTTGAGTAACCTGGTCTAGTGGAAGGTGTTGCTGCCCACGGCAGGGGGTTGGAACGAGATAATATTTAATGTGTCTTCCAACCTGAGCCATTCTATGATTCAGGTACTGCCCAGTAATGCACATGATTATCATCAGCTGACATAGATGTTTGTACCATCCCAAAGGGAGCAGTGGACAACAATGAAAACAGATAAAGAGAGAGTGTTTTGTGAAATACACAGCTCACTGTTTTATGAAATACTGTTGCATGACACAAGACTAAGTGCCTCGATCCTTGTAGTAAAACAATCACTTGGATGTCTAATCTTTTGTGCCTGCTTTCCTGTTTGCTTGCACATCTTACAGTGGAGAAGGGTGTGATACTTCAAAGCCAAGTCAGCTGCTTTCTGATTCTATAAATGCTTCCATTCATCAACTGGATTCATTTTTTCGTAGAAAATAGAACTATTGCTACTATAGCATTATCATCAATTTAAAAGAATACTGAGTAATTGAAAAAGTTATCTGAATGGGGGTGAAGGTTAGGATTTAGGCACTGACAGTCACCCCACGTATTTATTTCCTGAATCCTCAATTTCCTCCTATTCTGTGAGAGTTAGGGAAATAGGTGCATCATTCAGGTCTAGTTTATGCTGTGGCATATAGATAGGGTTGGGGGCAGAGTAAATATTTGGGAAGGAAATTTCTTTCTGAATTGTGCAGTACACTCTTAGTTAGAAGAAAGTAATGTCACTGGGCCAAAAGCTGTTGTATTCAGTGTAATGACTGGCTCCCTGATGGCAACTTGATCTTTGAGGTAATTTTGCAAATTCAAAATTTTGGCAGTCTAGCTTATATCTGTATTCTGTAAGGCTCTAAGTTTGAAAGGGAGCAAATGACAGTATTGACTAACTATTTCTGGGTTTCAGCACAGGGATTGTTCTTAACATTAAGTCTTGGTAGGCTGAAATTGCATTACCCAGGTTAATTGTTGGTTGCCACAAAGCCACTAGATTTTGGAAAGAGAGAGTTCCTGAGAATCTGGGCCTCAGATTTTGAAATAGCATTATTAGCTAACAGGTCGGTGGCTGTTTTGTTTCTGTTTTTTTCTTCCTTTATTACAGGGATTGTTGTGGAAAAGTTTATAACATTAGCACTAGGACAAGCATTAGGATTGGAGTTCATGGAAGAGGTTTTGAAAACACAAAGGTAGTGATGGACCCAGCATGAATTAATAAGGCTGATATTTATCATTGGTTTGGATAGAGAGTGGTGCTTAGACATCTGATTATGATTAGAGTCATGGCTATGGTTACATTATGAATAAGAAATAGAAAGCTTTGAGAGAGAAGATTTTATTTAATTCTCAAGGATTTAATTCTTGAGAGTAATGCCAGTATTGATACCTAATGCATATTTTCTCTTTAATGTTGAGATTTGTCCTGTCCATTACTGGATTTAGAGTTAGGTTTGGAGTTGGAAGTCTTGTAGAGATGAGTTGATGGTTTTGATTTTATTCATTGCCTGTCTTCAGTCTCTGGCTTGTCCACTCTTCTTATGTGCTAGTGCAGTTCTAGGCTTCCTTTCTAAGGATATGAATTTGTTTTCCTCAACAGAGGCCCCTGTGCACAGCTAACAGACCTGCCCAGTTAATCACAGGTGGTTGCAAACCACATCTCCACTCCCGCCATCGGACACTTGACTCCTGTTCTCTGAGCCAGTCTTACATCACTGAACACCTTTACACATGTCCATGGGTATGCAGTCCACATCTTTGTCCTCACGCTCTGAACAGACCTCCCAGCTATCTGTGCTCATTAATTTAGCACTTCACTTTCAGAAAACTCTGTCTCAGCATTGCCCAGGTTTTTCACAGGGCTTTGTGCTGACCAGGGCCAAGTATTTTGCAGTCTGTTCATTGCTGTGTGTGGTTAGCCCAGAATAATCAGAGGAGCTGGTGCATAACAATTGCCCTGAAGTCTCCAGGTGTCAGCTGAAAGCAGTTTTTTGAATTATTTCCAGAAATCAGAAGACTCTCCTGAGTGATTCTTAAAAGCTGTTTAATACCTCATCTATCTTGCTCAGCAGGATACATTCAAGTTCTGCATATAGTGTGTACCAGGGACTAAATATTTTTAAAACATATATCAAAAAATTACTGCTATCTCTGAAGGCTTTTTGAAATACACCGTGCCTGAAACTTTGTGTAACATTATTGAAATCAGAAGTGCTAGGTTATCTGCAAGGAAGAATTTAGTCCAGATGCTTTCTCTTCAAAATACTCACTGCAACATATTTTAATTTTGCATATTTCCTTCCTCAACTACGTATGATTTATTTTTTCAAAGAAAAGAAAGTAATCACACCATCTTTTTCTCTTGTAAAACTTGCTTGATTTCTTTTTCTTTCTGTTTATTTTAGCTGCAGAATTCCCTGAAAAGTGATTTGTGCCTTGATCAAGGGCCAGACACAGAGAATATCCCAATCATGTATATCTGCCATGGAATGACACCACAGGTTAGTTTGTGTAATGATCTCTGATTTTGCTGCTGCCTTTAGCAGATTGTGTAGGAGGAACCATCTTGTACCTGTCATTGTTTTCCTGCAACAATCCCTTGGTAAGATGTTTAGTAGCTCTTTTATAGAGAGACAGAACATAATTTCTGCTGTAAATTGAGAAGCACTGGTATATTAATGCTTTGACAAGGAAGTTGATTTATTCATTTTGAAAGAATTTAAGGAATATGAGAATCAGCACTGACCCAGATTTGCTGATAAAAGCTTTCATTTCTGATCCTTAACTGTGCATATCATATGAATGAAGCAGTGCATTTTAAAACATTTTGCATACACACATAGGTATACTCACGGTTTATTTACGCATTATCTGAAGCAACATTTTTTTACTTTATATGTTTACTGTGTCATTTCCACAGATCTGAATCGTACAGCCACCTTCTTCACACCATACAGCTGTGTCAAATTCCAAACCCTGTTCTTGTGAAAACCCCTCCTCTAAATCTCCTTTTTTTCTTTCTCTGCTGTTGTCCTATTACTCCAGTACGTGCTAAAGACTCAAATTACCAAAACCTTTCCATTTTCTTACATAACAGCTGGATTTACTAACTTGGCAGACAAGAGGGTTAAGACCTGTCTCTTCCCAACTAAGTACATGGGCATAAGTGAAAGGGTTTTGAGGCAAATCTTGCAGGAAAAATAATGTTGCATGGCCTAGAACATGCTTGTCAAAGACAGATGTGCAAATTATTTAACTTTAAAAGTAACATATGCAAAAATGACATAAAGGAAATGGATATACTTGTGGGAGTGATTGGAGAAACTGAAAAATCCCTCCAGTTTGAATGGTTTTTTTACCTGACTACCTTTTATATTTGCTTTCTTGAAAGGACCCTAATAATGCTCCACCCTATGAAGTTATGGAATGTGGTTTTACCCAGGAATTGTGAGTTACCTGATTTGACTATACAGCAAATGAATCCTCATAGTATCTCAGAAATAAACACAGAGCAGCAGGGTGGTCTTGTCCCCTGTGCCTGTACCTCATAGTGAACAGGAAACCTCAGTTTGGTGAGATGTAGATATGATTCTCTACTTCCCTGCCAAGTTGCACATGCTGCAGCTCTGTTCTGCACTGCCTTCCTTTGCTGAGGACCTTTAATATTGATCACTAGTAGCATCGTACTTGAGTAAATTATGAATGATGAAGCCAGAAATATCTGAAAATCCCATCCATCAGACTCGCTCACTGCTTGGGCTGTGCCTTATTTGTCACATAATGATGTGGGAACCACTCTTTGCCTGCAGGAGGTTTACAAGACAGTCCTCAGTGTTTGTGAAGGAACTGTGCAATTCACCCCTGAGCCAGAGCCATTATCCCTCATCCTCTGGGAGGGCACCATGACTCTCATGGCACATCATCTGTGAGAACAACACACTGCAGGCATGCCTGTAAATTCCAGTTAGAAACTTTAATTATAGTTAGAGACAAACAACAATAACAAAAGTCACTTCAATTAGCACAGTTCATTATTCACCAGATAAAAACTACCTTTGAATGTCTGCTCAAGTTCTGTACAAATGAGATAGCAGCAAATAAATGACAGAGGGGAAAGAGGCAAGGGAAACTTTTCTTGAAAAGACTGCTCCTTCATAATTAAAATTTTGTGTCTCCTCCCCATTACAGTGTATTTCATTTTGTAACTAATGTTAAAAACAACATCCAAAAAGGCCCAAATTTGGGTAAGATCCCAGTAATGCCTGAGAACTTTTTCAAAAGAGAATTAGACTTTCCCTTTGCTAGGGATTATGGTATTGAGAGGGAAAGAACTAACAAACATCACTCAGCATACTTCTATGAGATTTCCACAGCACATGTTGCATCTCTTGCTTAAGCAGAGCTGCAGCACAGCCATGTACTTTTTCTCTTGCATTTTGGAAATATTTGTATAAGTATTCCTTTTAATCTTAGTGATCTTGCCAGTAGCCACAAAAGATACTGGTAAGATGTTAATTTTATTCTAGTAGTGGTGAAATGCTATATAAAGGGGATGTTTTGCCCACCTGGCAGTCCTTACCAAAACAGATTAGTGCCCTGATTCAGGACTGCCTGATAGAGTGTTTGGGTGATGCTGTTCTTAGCCCAGATGCAAAATTTTTCTGTTGTAGCTATTCCATTTACAGTTTTATTGCTGCCACCACTTGGCACACTTGCATCTAGATGTGCATGGCATATTCACAGTTCATTCCTGCAAGTATCTTGGAGTGTTTTATAACTGTGTTTATTTCATACTTCCATTCTACAAACAGAAACTGATGCAAATCTTACGTGTGGTTAAATATTAAGATGGAATGGAAAATCAAACTTTGATCTTCCATTTCTGTAGTCTTCTGATACTACTAATGTGAAAGAATTCCTCACAGCAGGATATTTGGCCTGAAAAGACAAAAGGCACTTGAAAAACTAGAATCTGTGATTAGGTGTGTTTCCTACCCTCCCTCCATGTTCAGATGGTGCCTTCCAGGGCAGCTGTATTTTGTCCTGGTGCCCAGGAGACTGGACACTTTAGGAGTTAGGATACCATTCACTGAGTAGAGCACCTTGAATGTTTGACCAGTGGAAAAACCAAGCTGGGTGCTGATCCTGCAATGCATTCACATGAATTTAAGGGAAGAATTGCTATTCCTTTACCTTTATAAGAATGAATTCATTACAAAATGCTGCCCAGGTAATTTGAGATTCTGTAGAGAGCTTCCTTGTCTAACTGGTGGCATCTGAACAGTGTGGCTGCCTGAGTAGCTCATCCTCCCCTGAGTCTGTTGCTGAAGGGTATTGCTCCCTAAGCATCATATCTTTCCATTCCTGCCTTTAAACACACTCTGCCCAAACCAGCACTGTCATTACTGTTCCGTCTGTACAGCAACACACAGAGTGTTGGCATAACTCCCCAGCCTCATCAGCAGGAACACCCCCATCACACCTGAGCATCTGCTGCTCTTCTCCAGCCACCACGGGTACCAGGCAGCTGTTAGATGTGTTCAAAGCAAGGCCATCAGGTGGTTTTGGTACCTTTAGTGTGCTGCTGGTCACTGTTTGTAAAGGGCTTTTAGTGTCTCTGTTAGCCTATCACATCAAGCCTCTCCTGCTGTGCAGCTGCTTAGCACAGCTGAACAAAACTGGCTTCTGCAACCATTGAAACAGCCAATATGGTAAATGCAACATGGTAAAATAGTTAACTACAAGAGTTAAACCAGGCTCCTACTATGCTGTTTAGTGGTGGTAGAAATCGTGTTGCTTTAATCACATAAGATCAGCTTAGAGGCAAAGCACAACAGCTCCCCATCAGAGTGATGATAATGGGAATCAGAAAAACTGGGAGATGAGGTGGCTTGGCAGTGAGAGGAGATAAATGTGAAGGCAGAAGAACAATGAAAAACAGTACATAAAACATAAAGTTCATGTGAGGCTCTGGGCATTTTGCTGGGGTTTAAGTGGTTCCTGTAAAAAAAGGATAAAGGTACTGTTCTAATTCCTGAACTTGTTGAAGTAAAGCAACAACTCAGTCATATGTTTAGGCCTTAAAAGATCTATTTCCAGCTGTGCCCCTGTTTTGTGTGGAAAAAAAAGGTTGTTGTAGTTGCAGTAAATAAATACCTCAGGCCTGACTGCATTCCCTTCCTAATTCTGGGATCTGCCTGAGCCTGGATGTTTGTTGTTGTTTAAGACTGCTGTTTAACCAGGCCTGTAATCTTGAAGGCAGGCAGATGACAGCATGTCACTTGCATTAAAACTGCTCCTGAGTGATAGTTTAGAAGATTCTTTTATGAGAATGAAATACCACATTATTAGAGACTTTATTATATAATAAATAAGTACCATCAATCAATGAAGTGATATTTTAAGTACATATTTACCTTGAAAATTGCTTGTGACTGAGGGGATAATGGGTAGTTCTGTTCCCTTGTTCAATAGCTTCTGGCTCGTATAATTCTCAATTTATAAGCAGTTAAACCCCAAAGCTCATCCAGCGATGTGAAACTCAATAGAAACCAGCTAGATTTGGAGGAATTCAAGTTGAGGACCAGGGTCAGAGGACTAAATGGGGAGAATCACTAGAAAAGAAATGCAGGTGAGAAGAGACACCCATTTATATAATTTCATATTCTTGCAAGAGATTGCAGAACTGACACAGGTGACTACAGCCCTGCCTGGTATGAATTATTGCATCTCCATTGAAGGCAGTGGAACGGAGTCCTGCCAACACATAAAGCTGTGCCAGTTCACACTGTACAAGACTCTGACCTGAAAGCATAATCTTCTATTCTAAGCACAGTGTCTGAAGTACTGGGAGCAGTTGCAAAAACTCCCAGAAACTTCTAAACTTCTAAAAACTCTTTGTATGATTCATGAATGCTTCTTTTAAAATGTTTATCGTATATATTTTTTATAGAAGCTATGTTTTCTTCAATCAAATCTCTTAACATGGTGATTGTTCATACACAGATAATTTTAATTTAAGAAAAGGGCTTCTGTTATTTAGAATTTTGTAAAGTGTGTGTGTAAAACACATAAGCATTGCAAACTGAGGCTCTGTGCAAGAAAATAGTTTAACAGAAGGCCCCACATGCAACAGCTGCTGATTGTCAGGGAGTAAGGAAGAACACAACAAAACCTTCAGATGGATCAATGACTGGCCCTTCAGAGTTGAAAAATCACTGCCCTGAAGATGGTGTCTGCAATAAAAACATTTCAGGCAGCCTTTTTGAGGCAGTAAAGGGAGCACAGCAGCTGTTCAACAGCTCTCAGTTATATGAAAACTCGGGGTTGGTGTTCACGTTTGTCTTGGAGACCAATGTTAGGCACATTCAGCAGCCGTGTAAGAGGCAGCCTGATCTGACAGCACCATTTCTTTCCAACATGTTGGGCTGAACTTGGCAATTACCTGCTTGAGGATGATCATTTTGTGGGTGCAGACACACAGAGGGCTGTACAGAACCTGAGCTGTACAAAATGTCCAGTTCCATCTTGGCTCAGGTACTTTGCAGTCACGCCGTGGGTACAGCGAGTGGTCACTCCTCTCTTTGTCCAGCCAAAGTCTGTCATTATTCCTATGCAGAGAGGCAGCCTGGCTGGCCAGACTGATTCCCTGGGTCTGTGCTCTTCTTCCGGGGGCTGCATCTGACAGCGTTGCCAGCTCATTGTTTTTCTTTGCCTTTTTCATGAAGCCTTGTGGAATGATCTAAGCACTGGGCTGAACACTAACTTTTATGTACATGCATGATTTCTGGGAGCAAGGATATTTTTCCACAATAAATAGCTGCTTTCTTTTTTTCTTTTTCCCCCAGTATAGGTTCCTCAGTTCAGCAGAGGCCCAAGTAATAGAAGATAATTTAGAGAGTCAATGAAACTGCCTGGCAAGCATGGTTATAAACATTAATAAATTATATTTTTTATTATAAATATATTCTGTAAATTGCTATGGCAATTAATGTTTTATATAAGACATTCCTGCTGAGTAGTTTATTAAGGCTATTTATATTTCTACTAATTTTTTTCAGTGCATAAATCCTGATTTTGATCATAGTTAAGTTAATAGGAATTGTGACCTTGCTTGCAAGGGAAGCAAAATCTGATGTTAGTTTTTTGCAATCCTTTTCAAAGTTGACTTTGTCTATGTATACCTGAGAAGCTGAATCCAGCAACACTTTTTCAAAGCTACAGCCTCCTTAGGATATATGACAGGTACATCAGGGAGCTACAGAGATGTTTCAAAGATATCCAAAACCAACCAGTCCTCCTTGGCCTAGTGCAGGCAGTGCAATGCTTTCTTCTTGGGGATGTTTCGTGGATGAAGACATTTCACATTGTATATTATTTTCTCTTTTTTAATCTTTTTCCTTAAGTTTGATTCTGGACAAATTCTCATTACTTCCTTCAGTGCAAAGTTTCAGAGGGGGAATCTGTTAATCTGATTTCTGGTTTTGGAGCAGTTTTATACTGAGCCATTTGCCATGAGTGAATTATTTCTGTACTTGCTGTGGCAGCATTAGGTTTGCAGTTGGATTCAGTCTTAAAAGTCTGATCCAACCTAAATAAGAGAGTTTTTCATTGCAGGTGAAGATCAATGGTGTTGAATTTTTAGCTTGTGAGTGTGGATCTGATGGGTCTGAGGGATTTGCACACTCTATTTTGCAACTGAACACAAGTCTTTATAATAATAGGACAGCAACCAACCTGTCTCTTCATTTTATGAAAGTGTCAGACATAATGAATGCTATTCTCTGTTCAGAGGGTAAAAGGCACTGGAATTCAAAAGAATAAGCCCAAGAGGTCCTTCTTCAGGTTTCAGACCTGGGATAGGTCTTTTGTATGTTATACTTCATTGGCTGAAAACAAAAGCAGAGGAAAAAAACTGTAGAACTGCATTATTCTGGATCAGAGGGAATATCTTTTACATCCCTCAATTTGGAAATAATGGAATGGATATTTCTGCTTATTTATTTTTGTGTTTGAAACCATGTAGTGTGAAAACATTGTGTGTGCCTGTGAGAATTGAGAGAACTGATCACTTGGAATTGAAACTCCAACCATGGTGAAATGAGAGAATTGAAAAATAATTTTTTTTTCCTAAGAGTAACATTGATTTTCTCATTTGGAAGCATGTAAGATTTTTGTAGTCTTGGAGAAATGGTTTTGTTTTGAAGAAATTTTATTTTTGTTTCAATAGAATGGTCTAGAATGAAAAAAAAAAAAGAACTTTAAAATGTCTTACATGCTTCTGAAATCTATATTCTTCCCTAGTGTACAGAATCACTGCTGAAGGTGAGCATGAATAATGAAAAAGGAAAATACTACTGTAAGATGAAATTAGTGATCTGGCTAAAGCACTAATCTTGACATTCAGGTTCCAGAACCTGAGCTGAAGTTAAAAAGCAAGAATTCAAAAAAGTAGTTCAATTCTTTTAAGTGCCGTGAGGAAGAATATTAAGAACTTTAATTATTTCAAAAGTTGGAGCCAAGAATGCTCTAAGAAACAAAAAAAAGCCAAGCATTTTTCTGATTGAGAAATAACTGTTCCTTTAAGCAGGAAGATGCAGCAGGAAAGATAACTTGGCCAGTGCCACAGAAGACACATGTTTGAAAAAGCAAATAAAACCCCTAACCACAAAATACAACAGGAATAAAAGCAGTTGTCTGTAATATGCTGTATCTGTTCACTCATCCATTCTTCTAAATAAAAGGGAAATGCTCATCTCAGAGAATGGATAAGAGCTCTTTTATTATAGCAGAACTATTTAATATTTTACAGTAGAGGTACTGGTGCAATTTCCCATATATTAGAAGATGTGCTGAAAAGGTAGAGAAGCATAAGTTAACCTTTAATGGGAGGAAAGATTGCAAATGCTGATCAGAAGCAGTGTCAGAAGGGTACTCAAAATGCTATCAAAGACATTCAGTTCCTCAGCTTTTGCCTAGTATAGCAGGATTTCCATAGAGATAATAGAAACTTCACCTGGCAAAAAATGTAATTTACCTAGACTTGATAAACTCAGCTTTCCTCACATTACTGCAGAAAAGAATAATGCATCGTGTCAGCAAAGAATAGTAGTAAGGGAGCTTGTGGAGTGCATTGAAAGCACCCCGAGGCCACAGAGGATGCTCCTGAGGAGAGACAGTGGGATTAAGCAATTAATCAATTAACACCTCTGTTCCCCTCTGTTGGACCACACGGCTCAGATCAGGAGCTTTCTCAGTGTGCAATTTCTTTGGGAGGGTTTTTTTTGTTGCTTTGAAGAAAAACTGGTTAGTTGATGAGGCTGTACCTCACAGAAGGTTCCTCACAGATTTTGTTTTAATAATTTATGAAGTATTTTTGCTTTGTGTTTTGTGTGTCGTGTTATCATTACCTTGCCTGTTTTCTGTATTGCTTTAGGCGTTGCATTTTCCTCTCAACCTTTGGGTTACTCACTTCATCTTGAATTCTGTTGCCTTTCTGGATGACTAAATCCATCTTTATCATCTTTTCTGGTTATCTTGTCCATAGTTGATATGTCTGTTGTTGATATGGAAGGAGAGAAATATATATCTGCTGTCTTTACAGTTTGACCAGAAACAATTTATTCAGCATTTTGTTAAATAGGTGAGGCTGATGCAGGAAGAAGACAAGTGGAATATCAAACTAATTGATTTTCTGGCTATGTAATATCTTCTTTTTAAATTTTTTTTTAATTTTATAAGATTTAAATAATTATTACTGAGCTTCTCATGGTCACTGTAAGAGCTTTCTTCCCTAGTTTACATTTTTAAGGCAATTTGCCCAGAATATCTGTAATAAAAAAAAAACTGCATTGAAAATGTAATTCAAACAAACTGTTGAGAGCAAGTGCAGTGCCTAAGAATTTAAAATTATCAGAGCATTTCAAGCTCTCATGTACTGTTTTAATTTAGAAGAGATTAGAATTGTTATCCTGAATATTATACAGCAGTTCAGAACTGTTCTCATCTAGGAAATAAAAATGCACATACATTTCCAGGCTTTTTCTTTTTTTCCCATGTGCTATGCTATAATAAGTGATTTTTTTGTATAGCTAGTTTTGGTCAAAATTATTTCAGCAGGTTAAAATATCAAAACATTTGAAAATATGGAGGTGAAATATTGCTGGGCTTCTAGATGATAAATCTGGGACTAGATTTTGGATTCAGAGCTGTTGGCTGGTGCTGAAGGGCTTTGGAGCCCACACCCCCAAAATCGGGTGTCGTGGTTTTGGGGCTGCTTCTGCTTTCTGCTGTGCTTGGTTAATGCCCTGGTCTTGGGGCCCAAAGCTGCCCCTTCCGAGGTCTCACTGAGGCACTTTGCAAATGAGCACTGCTTGTAGGAGATGATGTAGTACAACCACAAAAGGAGGGCAGGGCTTTCCTTTGCTAACTTGGAAATGGTTTTATTTCACACTTTTGGAGAAGCAGAGCAGCTGTATTGGGTACCTGCAGTCTAGTTTCATAATCTAATACTACATGAACATTTCACATTTTGTAAGTGCATTAATTTGAAATCGATCAGAGTTGAATATTATGTAGCTATCACTGGAGTTATCCATATTTTAAAGATGTCTCTTCTCATTGCAAATTGGCAGTTCAATCAGCAGTTTTTAAAACCAATTGTCGCTTACAATCTAAATTCAGCATAAAACTAACAGTTATCGGAGCACATGTAGAGCACTTGGAGATGGATGATGTAGTAATTGTGGGATGGTTGTCAATTTAAACATTCTTTTGATTGATATTACGCTGTCTCTCATTACTTCATCAGACAGAAGTTCTGAAGGTTAGATTTTTGTTTCTCAAATTCTTAGAAGTATGTTATTAACTATTAGAGAAGGTGGTTAATACAGTAGATGGAAAATTCACTTTATAGTTACTTTAGTTTTATTGATAATTTTATTATGTCATTCCATTAATTGAAGTCATCCACTGGCTCATTTAGAATTCATGGACCAAGTTCAGTCCCCGTGAAAGCATATTTCACTCCCTCTGTAATTACATGAGCCATATTACTTCCACAGCCTTCATTCAGATTCTGATCAGCAGTTCAGCTTCAGCTTAGTTTCTCCCTGGTATTGTTCAGCACTTGCAGAGTGTGGTTATTTGCAGAAACGTTTATGGAATGATTGTATCCACAATGTGTTTCTGTGAAGAGGGGATTTTTTTTGTCCTGCTCATTAACCATCATTTGTCCAATTGGGAAGCACGGAGAATGTCAGAAATTATTTGTTCACATAAAATGTTGATTGGATATTTATGAGTAACTCTGGAAAAAAACCCTGCACTGATTTGTAAGCCAAGGATAGAGCTATGTTTGTCAGATAATTTATTTGAAATCAGCAATCAAACTAGCTCTTAGCAAGAGTTGAGTTCAATCTAAACCTGCATATATTTACAGAGTACATGTATTTTCCCCAGAGAAAATATGAAATACTAGAGATTTTAATCTAGCGTGGTTTCAAGAGCCAGTGGGTAGAAATTAAAGCCAGTTGGATGCCCATTAGGAATAAGGTGTGTATTCCTATCAGAGCAGATCAGCAGCCATCACAGGAAGTAATTGTTGAAATTATCAAAGCTGACACAACTCTGGAAACTCTAATTTAATGCAATACAAATCATTGCACTTAAACAGGTGGAAATATGGTGCCCGTGGCATACGGGAGAGCAGAGTGAAAAACTGACGGTCCTCTTTGGCTCTTGAATCTTCTCACATGTCAGCCAAGTGGCAATCGCAGCTAAGACTTCTTGGAATTTCAGTTCAGTTGAGAGTGTTCAGAAATAACACTTGATTGTCACAGTGGATGAATAATGATATGCCTTTAAAGAAAATGGGGGGGGGGGGGCAGTTTAATGTATTTTTTTTTAGCTTTAAAAATAGTTTCTAAATTTCTTGAATTAATTTTCCTTTTTTTTTCTTTTATTTCTCCTAAAGTGTGACTACACAAATTATACAGGGATAGCTCTGTTATGCCAAGCCTATCTGCTCAGCTGGCTGTCCATAAAGGCTTAGAGCAATCAAGTGAAAAAGCTGAGGAATGCATTTAATCCATTCTGATGTTACTACAGAATTAACTTTGTATTTGTTTGGTAGGGAACTGCCCTGACTGTGGACATTGGAGCTTTGTTGCTCTTGCTGTGTAAAAGATGTAGTGATTTGTTCAGCATGCAGTTTCCATTTCAGCAGTTATTTTTAGTGCTTTCAAGCTCTCAAATTAGCCTTAAAACTGTGAGGTCTGCATTGACTGACTCACAAATGGCAGTTTGGGAAGTTAAAAATAGCAACACAGCTCATGAACTCACAAGTTTTGTTAAAATAACATGAGGTTTAAATAAAAATCTTTAAAAAGGATAAAACTGAGGTTACTACATTAAACCTGGAGCTTTTTTAGATCATGCTGCTTCCCCTTTGGGATGGAGGTCTGTGACCAAAAGGGCAGGGACAGGACTTAGTATGGAAGAAGTAGATCATGGTAAATCAGAGTCGTAAATTTCATGTTGGTTTGGGGGTTTAATTTGATCTTCTATTTTATATTAACACAGAACCAAATCCTCACTTTTTTTTTCTGTCCTTAAATGTGTTCATGTGAGGAAATCTTCAATTGTTCAAATAGAAATTATCAAATACCATTGCATTACTGTGACACTGTGTGCTAAAATGATTTCCTTTGTTAAATTGTGCCTGCACAGTGTTTTCATGATATGGGGCATGTTTTGGGTACCAGCTGACCTCAGGATTGTGTGTGTTATCAGCATTGCTGGATCAAATTACAGCAATGACTGACTGATCATTCTTTTATTTATTTGTGTCCCATGCAGTCACAACATTAAATCCTTTCACCTACTGGATTGATTTAAACATCTCATCAAGTTTAACTTCTTTCTTGTTAGCAGCTATGAACTTGGGGGATTTTAAGCATTTCTGGAGCAGGTTGGTTTTTTCCCCAGATTGCATTTTTAATTCAATATGATGAGTAACAGGAGTACCTGTGAGTGTTTGCACAAAGATAGACTCTGAGTCTTGGGACCTTCTTGAGCACTCAAGGCACATTTAAATATGAGCTGTCAGGTGAGCTGCATGTCATTCTGCCAGGTATGTGACGTACATGGTTCTAGTATTCTGAGGTACCTAATTTCTCCACTTTCAGCAGGAGCCATGCTGAATGATTATGGATTAACTCTATGCTGCAGAACACCCATTTCTGGATTCAAAATATATTTTTAATATTCTTTGTCACGTGTTTTCAAATAAGTTGTCTGCCCGCTGCAGACTCCGTTTGCTGCACATAAATTTGAAGGAATTCTGTAATTTGATAAATATTCCCCGAGATAACACCATAGTTAAGGTCACTAAGAAGAAACAACAGTACCTACAAATACTTTGTCAGATTTGATGTTTACTTCAGCTTCTTTGGCACTGTTTAGACTTCTGAACATCAATGCTGATTAACTCTTTTGTTAATTAAACATTACCTCTTCGGATTCTTCCTCTCCCTCCATCTTTGTTGCTCTCCAGCAGTTTTCAGCCTTGTGCTTAGGGGAAACTGTTTCCCACAATCAAAAAATGTTTGTGGTGGGAGGGGACCTCTGGAGATCATCTAGTCCAACCCCCCTGTTTATGCAAGGTCAGCAAGAACAAGGAACATATCTCATGATACTTTATTTTCCTGTTCTGTCCATAAAAACAGATGGAACCCAGTTCGTCTTGGGCAAGAGAAGGGTCCTCTGTGTGGGCAAATAAGTGGCATTGAAGTAATGCCATCTCTTCCTGAATTTGCTAACTCCAAGACAAATACGTTGCCTGCACAGGGGTGAAGAAAAGTTCCATGACCTCAGGCCCATCACTTCCCCAAAAGGCTGAAAGTTCTCCAAGACTTGAGATAGATATAAAAGAAATTCTAATATTTCTGACACTTCTTTAAAGGAGCAAACCAAGCATTAAAGATATAAGGTAGCTATTAACCAAATAGAGTAACCCATGAAAACGTTTCATCTTCAGTACAAAACAGTGGCAGCTGTGGGCCAATACTGTCAATAACAGTGGGGATGGAGCCTCCCAGCTGGTCATGAAGGATAAACTCTGGGTACTTTGGGATAACAGAACAGTGAGTAAAGTTCTAATTTCAGTAAGGCTGGCCTAAGGATTTCAGTCAGTGCATGATGAAATGCTCTCTGGGTAACAGCCATGAAATGGCTTTAATTAAATAATAATTAAATCAGGCTTTAAATGCAAAGCAGCTTTGAACAAGTCAGACAGATACTTTGTGCAACAGGAGAGTAAATCTGGTGCCCCATGTGCCATAGAGAATATAAAGTTAGTTTTATTTAGAGAGTGCTCCACACCATATCAGGATCAGGTACATCAGTGTGATTCAGCATCTCAGATGAGGATGTAGCCGGTACCTCAAATTCCCATTCATCTCCCAAATCGTTCTATGAATGTTGCAGGAACAAAATTTTCTAGTACTTCTTTTTAGGGCTGATGCAATTTAGTTCACACGGAAAGGGCTCTGTTGGCTTGAAGCAGACAAAGAGATTTCATGGGAATGATCAAGACTGTGGGTAGTGTGATTTTAACTCTTCCACTGTGTTCTTGCTGTGAATCTGACAGGTGTGAATCACAGGGTGAGTTGTACTGGAGGCTGGCAAATTGCTCCCTGTGACTCTGCTTAAGAGGCTGACAACAGTGGGCTTGGAAAGGAGCATGCTGAAGGAATAACTTGTAGCTGGCTGTAGTTGTGTCCTCCAGATGTGTACCAGGACATCTGGAGCCAGCAGTTTGTTGACTGAAATTCTGATGCTTTACTTCAGTCTGGTTTAGTATGGAGGGAAAGCTAAGTACAATTAATATGGCTTTGAGTCAAATTTAGCTCTGCTCTTTTGGGGTTTTGCCACACTTAATTCATGTCTCAGGTCATGACAACCCAGCTGGGACAAGGACGAGGTGTGAACTACCTCTTTCCTGAGGTCTTGCACGGGCTGTCTGGGCCTTGGAGCTGAGTCTCTAGGAATTGAGAGGGTCACTGCCCTCCCTCATACAGTTTGGTGTGGATACATGGGTCAGGACTGCAGTGGTGGTGTCTCCCCTTGGCAGTGTCCTAGCACAGCATTCTCTCTGTTGTGGGCGTGGGCTAATGTCCCCTGGGAAGGAGGGGAGAATTCCCTTCCACTAATTATTAATTAATTCCCAAACCACTATTTCTCCAGTGCATGCCTCTGACACCCCTGCCCTCTGAAGGAGCATCTAGCCCTAGACGGCCGATGTAGGGACATAGATTTGTGCTTTAGGGACAATCTGCACAAAATAGTACAAATCACTAAATAGTTTATTGCACAATAGACACTTGTAATAATCCTTATTAGTGTTTCTATTCATATGCAAATTAAGATGCTAACAGTAGTCACTGTTGTTGGTTTGGAACAATGAAAAGGATATTGTAAAATTAATTTCCTTAAAAGAGTCCTGAAAGAACTATTATTTATATTGAAAGAACTATTATTTATATTGTGAATATTCAGTGACTTTTAATTATGAATGACTGATGTGCCTAGTTTTTGTGTTAATTCTCAACAGCAAGACAGGAGGCTTTTTCTTTTCTTTAGGTCTGTGTCCTGCAGATACTGTTATGGGATAATCTACTTCAGATATTAAAATAAAGCCTCCTAAGACAGGCAGAAAATGCAGGGAAAAATCTGACATAATCTGTCTTTAGTGCTGAAGGCAGCTCAGCGTCACAGCCCAGTGGCACCTCGGCAGCCTGGAGCTTAGCAGAGCTATTTTAGCTATTCACTGTTGTACTTGAAGGTCATTTAAACAGCCTGGGTTTAGAGTTGTTGGTTTTATTTTTCTGCCTCATCCATCTGATAAGCTGCTACTCAGAAATCTGAGCCTCTTCTGCTTGGCCTGTGAAGGCCTGAGCTTATATCGAGCCTTCGCTGTGTGATTGAATGGCCTAGAAATGCAGTTAAAGTAAACGAATGAAAATGGGGGGGTGAGAGGGGGAGATATATTTGCATGATTAAGCAACATGCCTTTGCATATCACAGTATTTACAGTTTCATTTCTTGCCAAGGTCTACAGCCTGATTTGTGCAAGGGTCACAACACAGAGTTGGCAGTGTTTGTAGTCATAGGAGAAGTGAAGCCCACTCAGCCAAGCACAGTAAGGCTTCCCTCACAGCTAGGGCAGTTGAATTAATGTCCTCCTTCACATCAAAGCAATTTTCTGCTTTTTAGACAGTTTTATTTGTTTATTTTTTCCTAGTTTAGAAAAGACTTAAATACTCATGGTAAGAAATCTTGGTGTATGGTTGCTTCTCATGGCATTCTTCATTTCCATCTTTCCATTAAAAAATGTCATCAGCACTAAAAGTACATTCAGTGATGGAAATGTATTAGGTGATGCTTTTCTTTGCCCTTCTTTTGGGGGCCAAAAGAAGACCAGAAGAAAAGAGGAATCTCTGGGGTATGAGCACAGTATTCCAGCCTGAGACACATTTCAATCTTACTTGCAGAGCTTTGTGAACTTTGCAATTTATTCATGAACACAGGATCGAAGCTCCAGCTTCTGCATGAGGTCATAGTGTGCAGGCTCTTCATTTAAATTCTAGATGTGACTTGGTTCTCTGAGTGTCATTTGCTGTCACCCTGCAAACAGTGGAGCCACTACTTCAAGACATTTGGCCGTCAGGGAAAGTGCCCATTCTATTAAGGCACATATATTTCTCCACTTGCCTTGGAGAGCTTGAAAGTGTTTCAGGGAAGAAATTTTCTTTTAGGATACAGTTGGGATGGATAAAACTTCATGAGCTGCCGTTAGTCCCTACAGAGAGAGACCAACAGTAAAGATTGAAACAAATCAGTTAAAGTGATAGGCTTTGTCACATGAAATACATTATCTACAGCTAAGGCATAATATATTTACATTTTGTAGGCTACTGTGATTAAGGATTTGCTTGGATTTTGATGCTGTCCATTGAAAATATGAGAAATTCTTTTCTTCAGTTTAATCAGCTTAGCTTGGTTTAAGAGGTGAAATACTCCTGAGTGTGCCCAGGTGGGACCAGAGTAACTTCCTTTGTTCTCCATGGAAGGGAGAGCTGCACCAAGCTGCACCTCTCACCCCTGCCTGCTGAACAGCCACACCACAGGCCCTCATCTGTTAAAGCAATTAGCACAAACCCAAAGGGAAATGTAGATGGCCTTTGATCTTTTATAAAAAGAGAAAAGCTTAACTGTTGATGACAGAATAATCAACAAAAAATTGTAAATGTGCTCTTTGTTTTGGTGGTTATCAGTCATGTCTGCATCATCAGAATTCAAGCTGTCTCATCGATTAAAACTCTGTTGTAAAGTTGGCTCTTAAGTCACGTAAGTCATTTTAAAAAAGGACATCACAGCACAGACATCAGATGTCTGAAATTTTATTAATATTATGACAAAGTACCAAATCAGGCAGCTAAATCTGACAGATTTCATTTGTTATAGCTTATTAAAAATAATGTTACTGAGCACAAAACTAGGCTATATATAGTACTTGCCTTTTTTGTCAATGTAGGCATGTATGACATGATAACCTGAGGCAAATAGTGTCAGGTTTTACCCTGAAAAGTGACTGATTCTAACCTGGGTAAAGACTACAGAAGTACCCACTGAGCAGCTCAAGTGGCAGAGCTTGGTACGAGAGCTGCTGTTTATCACTGAAACTGCAGCACTGAATGTTCTCTGCATGGAAATGCACAATGTACCTGCAAGTAATAAGCCTTTAAGATGGTGTTCCCAGATGGCAATATCTCAGCTGTAAGACAATTCCTGAAGCCATGTGAGAGACAAAACACTGAAGAAAATTGTCTGTGTGAGTGCTGTGCATCTGTGCTGAGTTTCTCTTCACGTTTCTGTGTTTGAACAAAGTGAAATTCTTTTCCTGGTTTTGGTGTTTGAGGCCCTCTGCTGCACTGCAGAGGATTTTGTCCCTCCTCACTGTGTTGGAACACGGGTAGTGCTCCAGACCACCGGTGCTGCTCATCCCGAGGGTCTCCATATGGATTGTGTTCCTAACTAATTCACAACTTTAATAAAATCCATAATAAGACTTTCAGAGTATAATTATTTCAGAGAGGTTAGGAGGTCAAGTGGGAGGTTAAAACTGCTGCTGAAGGAAACACTGCTAATAGGACTAGGTAAAAACTTCAGAGCTTCCCTTTTGTCAAAGTGCTCTGATACTCTGGGATGTTCTAAGTTATTACTTTAGTTTTAATTTGCATATTAATTTTGGCATTTCCATTGTAACTTAAGTCTCTAAGTGGGTTCTTTGGTTGCAGGTGGTTTGACATTTCAATTTGTCCTCTCAAAGGTGCTTGCATGAAGGTCACTTTATAAACTTAACTTTGGCTGATGAACTCTTGTGGGTGTATTGTTCTTTGGGGTTTTTCTGTGGGGAAAAATAAGTGTGTCCTTGCTAGTAGTTGAAAAAATCGCAAGAGAGATCATCACTAACCAGCTTAGGTTAAAATGTGTTGTCTCACTTCCATGTAGAAGTTTGTGTCTTTATTTTATTGCCTTCAGCACCAAAAGTAACTACATTTTAGATCTTTTTTTTCCTTGAATTTGCATGTGTTGGTGTCAATGGTGGTACCTCTGGAAAACTGAAAACAAATGCACATGTGATTCTAAGAATGGGTGAGACTGGCTCATCTGATTTTAGGAACAGATCTGTGATTCCTCTCAGTGAAGCCAGGAGAAACAGTAGGCTTAGGGGTAAGTAGTACCTGTAGGGAGCTGGGGATTCTTCCCAGAGTTGTACATGTAACTACCTTATTTTGTTCCTGTCACAAAATGATGAAAAATTACAGCACTTGAGGAACACAAGAGGAATTAAAGAACCTCTGTATCCACAGCCATTGTTCACTGCCATACAGAATTCTTAGGAGTGGGGCTGGATTACAAAGCAAAACTAAATGGCTCTACAAACTAAAAACCTCAAACAAACGAACAAGAACCTCAAAATCCTTGACATCAAGGTGTTTACTGTAGAGCATCTTAAGAAGGTGTGGCACTTGGTTGTAATTTGCTTTGATTTATCCCTTGTAGACAAAAAAAATTTATCGAATTCAGTTTAGAAAAGCTAAGAGTGGTAGAAATATCACAATTTATTTTAAAAAGCTCTCAGAAGGTCATCCCACTAGAAGAACCACTTTCTTAGGAGTGGTAAGCTACCTGATTCATCCCTGGCACTACATCTTGTTTATTGTTATGCGTATTATTGCAGTTCTAGGCATTCCAATAATGGCCCAGATGTCTATTACATCAAGTGCTCTGCAACCTCAGAATAAAACCTGCGCCCTTGACTTGAAGAGCTAAAGCCTACAAATAGAATACTAGAAACAAGAGATTCTGGGAGAGAGGAGAAGGGAATGCTAAGAGGTAGACAGAACATTCTTGAGTAATGCTTTGGATTCATCAGCAAAATTAAAATTACTGATTTATTTTTTTCTTTTTGAACATCTGGGAAATTCTGTGGAACAGGCAAACAGTGAAGGCTGGCAATTAGGAGTTGGAGGATAACCTAGTGATACTTGCTATCTTGATAAGTAACAAAAGAAGGGGTTCAGAAGGGCTTTGAAAAATGAAGACGCGCAAGTTCAGGCAGCATGGAAAATAGAACAAGAGGAAGGATATTGCCCTCCTGAAAGGCAGCCTGAAAACCGAGTTTTCAGAAGTATTCAGCATGGATTTGAAGTGAGCATGAGTCTTGACATCAGTGAGGAAGCCAGCAAGGGTCAACTGTAAGTAGAGAAGCTGTATTTTATTGCAGGAAAAATAGGCTGCATAGCAAGATTTGATGACTTGCGAAGAGGTTCAAGGTGAAGAAGTGCATTATGTGAACTCACAATTATCTGAACGTGACTGTGCCCATAGTAATGTGAAGGTCTAGCTATGAAAAGGTAAAAAAATCTGCTTTTAAAATTATTGATGCTGAGCTACCAAATGCTGATACACAGATGGCAGTGAACTAGCTCAGATTTTAATTTGCCTAGAAGTCAGCTCTGCTTTAAAGGATGGACCAGTGCATCACCATATGGAAACAAAGGCTGTTTGTTTCCTGAATATATGAATATGTGTTGAAGGAGAAGAAAACAGGATAGTAAAGACAGGGGATTCTGTAGAAATCCACAAAGAAAACTGTGAAGGTTAAAGAGGGATTGGTGGGAAAGGATGAAGGAGACTGCAGATAGGTCTAAGTCACAGGAGCCATGAGACAGTATGTTTTTTAAAAGGACACAGTTGTCTATGTCAGAATGGTTCTGGGGTTTTTAGTGCCTTTTTTATTATTATTATTTTTCTTGTGGAAGAGATGTAGAGATCTTGTGCGAAGAAAAGAGCAAAACCCAGAGAAGCGTTAGGAAATAAATCAAGTAAAATTTTAATTTATCCAGGTCCTGTTAATTCTGTACTTACCAGAATTAGGAGAACTATGGCAGTAAATACTGAGAGCATATATAAACCCCATGATTGACAGTTTTATTCCATTTAAAAAGTGGAGCTTAAGTAATAGGATTTTTGTTTGCTTGTTTTAAGTAAAACCAAAGCAGAATACCAAAGTAGGGAACACCAGAATTAGGTATTCCACTGCAATATGAGTCCATGAATTTAAATTAAAAAGAAAAGGTCTGGCATTTAGTACCCGTCTATTTTCTATTAAAATGTTAACATTTTCATTTCTTTAAGCATGTATTTATAGCACCACACTGTATTACTTAAAGTTTCTGAACACCTCAGTTTTATTACTATCAAATACTGTTGCTCAGAGTTCAGGTCTTAATTAGTGCATGGACATGAAGAAGAGCAAGTAGGTCAGATAATCAGTATGCTGGTGCCTTAATTCAGTAGATACAAATCTGAACACTAAAGTGAAATAGCGAGTCTTTCTTACACACTTTATTACAATTAAAATCTAAGTTAAGGTGTTGCTACACTTGGTATACCAGAGCTGTTTGTCAGCTCTTTACTAAGGCAAGATTCATAGTTAATAGGTCCTCAACATGGATAAAGTATTATTATAGTGGTTTTAAAGTTGAATCATCAGGCTGAAAGCCTGCCTCAAAAAATAACATGAGTCATCTAAGGATTGACCCATGGCTTAGGGGTAATTTTTCATTCTCAGCCCATGCTCTCATGAATTTTCTTCCTCAGCAGTGTTTTAGGGCAGCACAAGACACAGATATGCTGTTGCTACAGGACAGCACAGCCTCTCTCCTCTGTCACTTCCTACATGAATAGTAAATGGGAAAACACTTGATTTTTATCTTAGTGATGTATATTTTTGCATTGCTCAGAATGAACTTGGATTCTGTTGGGCATTTTCTTACCAGGGTTGGAAAGCTCTTTCTTTCAGATGTGTTTATGTAACAAGGAATGCCAGAATAGGAGTCAGGAGCAATACAAATAGCCAAATAAAGGCAATGTGAGCTAAGTCTGGATTTACTGGAATCCACCGGTCTGCTCTTTAGCTGGAGCTACAGTCAAGTATGAATCTGCTATGAGATTTTGGACCTAATATGTTAATATATTACTCCTGACAATAAATGACTTCATGGATTCATTTGGAGAAAAATATGGTTCAAAGATGGAATAAAGTAGTGGTGAATCTAGTTTCTTATCCCTCATACTTATTATGCCAAAGGCAGGGTAGCAAATAAATACTGCTGATGGTGAGCATTAAGTTTGCTCATTATAAATGCAGAGTCATGTACCAGTCTCCAGTGTGATTTCATCTGGGAACATTGCCATAAGGATTACAAATGGCTTTCAGCCTGAAAATTGGTATGTATTGCTCTAAACTTCCAGTGGGGAGTTGACAATTTATCCTTCAGATAATCATCTTGTGTTAAGTTGAACATCTTAGTGTAACTTTTTGCTACATGATAAACCAGCTGCTATGAATAATTTACTACAACTGGCAACCCACTTCAGCTCTGAAGTCTTTATAAAGTCTGGTGGCTTTTCAAAGTTTAATAATAAACTTGGAGCCTAAAATCCCATTGCACTCAAAGTCAGTGGAATTTCAGTGTTAATTACAATGGGAATCACAATTTGACCTTTTAGGGCAAACTTCTCAGGAGCAGAAGCTCTACATGACATCACTGAGGAGGGAAAGCTGTGCATTCGTGTCCAAGTAAGCAGAGCTCATTTACCTTCCCAGGTGCTCTACAGCATCGTGGGGGGTTGTGCAGATTTTATTTTGTGTACATGTTTGAAATATTTTCTCTGGGCACAGAAAGTTGGTAGAAGTACCTGGGGTTTTGTTAATATCTGCCGGCCAGGCTGTTCCCAGCCTGGCTCGCAGGTTAACGGGGTCCGATGCCCGCGTGAACCAGCGACTGAATTGATGGTAACTGAGGTTTGCGTGCCTCAGTTTACCAGTGCAGCCCAACGCCTCCTCACAGCATGTAGGCATGCTGTAGCCAGCAGCGGAAGGTACGGAGAAAAGAGTGGAAACTCTGTCAGCTTCATTCCAAGTTTATTTTCTCCTGCCCTCGAGAGGGCAGGGGCCAGTTAGCTTGAAGGGGAGCTAAAGCAGAGAGACCCCGGTTTGCTCTCTGGCAGTCAGTTTTAAGGGATTACATCATGAGGTAGAGATAACAG
This sequence comes from Dicrurus megarhynchus, assembly GCA_013399195.1. NCBI lineage: Eukaryota > Metazoa > Chordata > Aves > Passeriformes > Dicruridae > Dicrurus > Dicrurus megarhynchus. Next base: position 112,674 of record VXAD01013329.1, read on the forward strand.
AATTGACCAATCATGAAAGAAGGTACATGATAGTAAACCAATAAAGACCCCTCAGGGGAGGAACAATATCAAACTAACAAGTAACAAGACAGCTAGAGGGTGTTTCAAACCACGCTGACCTGTTACAGGACTTGAAACTTCTGTGAGTGACATGCAAGGGGTATGTTGCTATGCTATAGGACAGCAACAGGGTTTCATTTCTCTCATGGCAGATTTAGGGCGCATTCTGCACTGCAACGCAGCACGTGGGATGTGAGTGTTGCACCAAAATTATCCTTCCAGGCCTACAGGAAACCTGCCATGGCAATCAAGTTGGTGAACTTTAGAAAGAGCAGCAGCACCTTTCAGTTTGCCAGGCCCTGACTCAGTGGCTGATCTGTACCAGCAAAGTCTGTCCCAGCATTTTGGTCTGGCTCTGTCTGGCCAGGCTGGGCCAGAGCTGAAGTACTGTGAATGCTGAAAGCATGGGTGCAGAGAGATTTCTCAGTTTTCTGCCAGTGTCTGTGAGAAAGCTTTGCTTTCTGAAGGATGCTGTGGGAAAACAGCTAAGAGATTTTGTAAACTATGGAACTGTTGTTGATACCAAAGAGAAAATACCTGATGTAAGTGTTACTGGGTTCAGCCAATCCCTCTGAGGGGTGGCTGGGCAGTGAACCAATGACCTTATGCCAGTCCAGCATGCTAAGGTATATAAGCGAATTTGTAAGTTAATAAAGTGTCGGTTCTACATCACTAAGCCGTCCGTGTCGTTCCTCGGTCTCTGCCCACTAGCGACAAAGTACAAGAGGGCATTTCGTAAATCATGCTTAGCATCACCCCATGTGTAAAACAGAAGCAACCGAAGCTTGTCAGAGGATCTTTAACATCAGCAAAGAAGTATTTCCCACATGCACATGCTAGATTCCATATACATTATCTCAGCTTTATCCCTCTATAAATCACAAACTCTTATTTTCCAATTTTGAGCATTCTTGCTCAGCTCTGCTTGGTGCTGTGCTCCCTCCATGCCCCTGGCACGTGTGTGCTGTGCAGGGCTTTTCAGGGAGTACTAGCTGAGCAGAGGATGAGCTCTTTGGCAGTCAGAGGGCTGTGCCAGTGATATTTCAAGATTACAGCTGAAAACAGAATTTGTCACAGAGGAGATGGGTGGAATACAAGGGCAAAAAGACCCTTTGTTCTGAATGTAACGAGTGAGATTTAGGGGAGACTGTGACTCCAGGCATAGACTCTCCATTTTCTCTTCCCTGCGGATTTGCTACGTGAGATTGCATCAGGAGGGAGGGAGAGTCCTGGCATTCCCCAAAAATGAGCAAGGGTATGGCTTGGTCCAATGACAAATAAAGGGTGAAGCTGCTTCTCCTTATTTCTGGAGGTGGTCTGAGTAGCAGTACTGAATACAGCTTTTGTTTTCGTTGCAATGTTGTAAGTTTTCCCGATAGTCAAGCAAATTTTTAGAAAAAGTTAAGCTTAGAATATTAAAAGGAAAAAAATAACATTCAGCAAACTAGTTCGCCTGAAATACAAGTGTGGAGAACACTTCAAACACCTAATTTTCTCTAATAGTTCCTAGTCATTATGATGATTTCTTGAGAATCCTATGCAGCTCTCAACTACCACTCATTCATGTTTTCATCCTTTAGCTATCTTTTTTTAAGATATAAATAATAATATAAATGATCTTAAGAAAAAAAGATAAATTGTTCAATAAAAATAAGTATGTCTTGACTAAACCTCACACTTTCACCTTGTATGAGGATTTGGGGAACCATTTTATTATAAAAAACTATTTTATTAGTTTTAATTATGTGATACCAATCTCAGTTTGCTTGTCTTAATGTGAATAAACAGAGAGATTATTGGGTAGAGCAAATGGAAATGAAGTGATGGCTTTACATAGGACACTTCTAGGAAAATAAATCCAAGAAAGCTACAGAATAATTGGTCCTTTAGTTGGAAGATACCAGTTTAAAGACATAAGGCTATTTGCAGGCCAGGTTTCTCAGCAGATATTAAAAATACTGGAAACAATTTACTAAAACCTCCACATTTTCCAGTTGGGGGGAAGATTAGTTATGAAGAGATTAGTTATGAGGCTGGTCTTTGAGAACACATAAGAGACTGAAATAGAAGCCTTGTGGCAGACACCTCCGTCATGCTTTGAAGGCAACCGATGTGCTTCTCTTCAGACCCGGGTAGGAAACTTCTGCTACTTTAATCATTTGCTTGCTGGAAACCTTTAGATTGATAACACACAGTTTTGTTTTGAAGAATTTCTTTCCCATCACTTCAATCTGCTGCGAGCCCCAGGCTTCGGGGGAAGTTTCCTGAGGTCACTGAATGCAGCTGGACCTGCAGGGAGGGCAGGGAAGGCAGGCAGCAAGTGGCAGCCTCCAGAGCCATCCTGTCCCTGTGTGAATGGTACTCACCCATCTGGTGGGAGAGTGCTTGAAGGAGAGGTGGCAGTGCCAAAGGCTCAGGGCACATATTGACTCTGAGACTTCGTGGATCACAAATCCTGCCCAGGTTTTTACAGAGTTTTTCACTGATGCTAATGCTGAATCCTTGCAGCTTCACTTTCTCAGAAAGTAAGTGCCTTTTGTCAAGCCTAACTGATTTCCTGAACAAAAGTGCTCCCTGCCAGGTGCCCAGGAGACATAGCTGTACATCCATGCTGCTGTAGTGAAAAAAAGAGATGGTAGAATGCTGTGGGCTAGAACAGACTAATGAAATGTAAGGAGGCTTATTTTGTTACAGACTAAGGGATTTTTTACCAGGTGCTTTGGTACCAATATCCAAGCAAGATTCTTTCTGTGGAAATTCAGTAGCTCCTTGGGGAGTATGTGTGTGATGGTGATGTGAAAATGTGCGCTTGTTTTGCTAAGGAACTTTGAATGCTGTAAATCAGCATACAGCAAGTGTCTTGACTTCAGTGGAACTAAATAAATTTTTGTCTATCTAAGATCTAGTCCCTTGAACAAGCACTGCTGTGACATTTGCTGTTGTAGATCAAATGAAAAGTCCAAGTTCTCAGTAAAATTTTCAAAGTTAGTCTAACAACTTACTAGTTCATATTCCGTGTTCAGCCATTTGGCCTTCAGGACAGTACTGGAGTGGTTGTTCAACAAATCACTGCCCTGAATTGCTGCAGAATTTCTATCCTGTTGTGTTGGTTGGTGGTGATGTTTGCAATATTGTAGAACAAATGTGCTGGTAGAATGCGTTTTGCCCATATCTTTTCAAGTGTTTTAAACAAAAGTGCCTCAGTTGTCCATTTTGTGCTGAAGTGGACTGCAAAACAGCTTGTGTGCTTGTTGATGCTTGTTAAAAGCATCCTTGTCAAGAAGGACTGCTGTGACCATTTATCTATTTAACAGCTTATTTAAATCACAAGTGCAAGCTGTGTGTTCTTATAAGGCTACAGGATGTTAAAACATGAGCATGGTTTTAATCTGTAAGGCCATATTTTACCCGAAGGTCAATTTAAAATATCTTCAATAAAAAGCCATAGATGTGCATAGCTAACATGTACATTATGAGAGGGTAATTCAGTCCATGTAACTCAGGTAATCTCCTACAGCCTGCTCCAGACAACTAATTTGTGTACCATCCTTAAACAAACAAACAGAAAAACCAAACCCTAAGCCACGAAAGAAACCCCAAACGAAAAAAAGAAACTCAAAAAGTATTTTGGAAAATGTAAGTAATGAAATAGAAACAGGAAGATGTAGCATGAAAGCAATTAAAATATTTTTAATATATGAAATAGTTTAAAGGGAGGCTTTACCATGGTTTCATGACTTTAGATTTCAGACTAGACCAGTAATCAGTAGTGTTAATTCTGTTTTACTAAATGGATCTCCTTCCTTCATCCCAGCAGAGTTATTATTGTGTTCTCTCAGTGCAGGTACTGTTTCATTCTCAGGGTGGGGGGAAAGGAGCGAGGCACTGTCTGTAGGTTTTAAGAAAAGTTTTCTGGCCAAGTGCAGCACAAACCAGTACCTCCAACATGTTGGCTAACATGCTGCTCAGATTGAATTTTTAGAGGTTGTGTGCTTTTGATGTGATTCCTCCAGCAGAAAAACACAGCAGTCAAGTTGCAAGGTTGTGCAATATTTTCAATTCTGAAGTGAAATAAGTAATGGATTTATTGTTTAAGAGACTGAAATGTCTGTAATGATATATAGAACAGTTAAATATTGTCCACATTACTGGATAAGCAAAGCAACATCTTGAAAGAGCCTTGCTGGACAGACTGCCACCCTACCACGTTCTGGTTTAGTCTGAGCTTATTTTAACATGCCACTTAATGAGCTGAAAGAGGTGCCTTTCCCAGCACTAGGATTCTTGAATTCTCACCTCTTTTTATAACTGGCCCACAATGAAAAATGAAGTGTTATTAGGAGGTAGGCTCTCTTAATTAGCAACCTCTAATTAAATTTGTTAAGCATAACTGTATTTGATTGTTCTACTTCTGTACAGTTTTGCCAACAAGCAGAATTGAGTAGTTCCTCCAGTCAGAGCCATCATTCTGCTTCTGCCCAGAAAGAGGCTCAGACTGAACCACTGCTGCTTTGACATCAGAAAAAGCTGGTGGAGCTGTAGTGGGAACTGGGTTTGCTCTATCCAGGAAGGTGAAATGATTACCTGCAGCCTTCAGGCCACGCTGAGAAAGGCTGAGGTGTCTGAGCTAATAAAAACAGCTCAGCCCTGAGGGTTTGCAGGCACACTGCTTCCTTTGTGCACACCTTGAGCTACAGAGTGCACTTCTCAGAGTTACAGCCAAGCCTGCTCATTTGTTTCCAGTGACTGGTATGCATCATTAAGAAAAAAAAATGCAACCCCTCTTTATTTCCTTGTGTCATGTTTTCTGTGGTGACAACATGCTGAAATGAAACATCCCTTCCTATTAGTTAAAAATTAAAATAACGATTTCCCTCTCTGTTTTCTAGTAGTAATTTCAGGTAAGACGTAAATGAGCTGCAACAAAAAGTTCATCTGCAGAGTGTCCTAACAGTCCCCTTTAAAGATCATCTTGGTCTTAATAGCCTTGCTCTATCACTACCTCAGTCTCTCTCCAATAAAATGTATCTAAATAGATCATAAACATGTCTAAAATAGTTGCTCTTGGCCTGTCTAGAAAGTGCATTCTAAAAGTTTATTGCTTTTCTAAGGCATCGGTTTTGTTTGCAGGGATGTTAATAACCGGAGTTGTGGATGGAGTGTGATCTTGTTAGTGTGCCCATGGTTCTTACAGTTCACTTCAATCCATCATAACCATCCGTTCTGGAAATGTGCTCTGCATGGTCCTTTTATTGCCCTGCTCTCTTCCCGTAGGGCATGAGTGAACTATTCAACTTTTCTGTGTTCAACCTCTTAAAACTTTCACTCACTTCACTTCAGCCAGCTCAGGCTTGTTGTCATTTCTGTGGGGTGAAAACAGTGAAACTTCTTTAAGGGGGGCAAAACCTTGGATTTGTCTAAACCATTAATGGTAACTTAATTAACTTTTATGAGCTCTGTGAGTTTACATTTGCCCTGGCAGTGTTACAGGAGGGTAAACAGGGGACACAGTCTTGCCCAAAACACCGCCATTTGTTTTGATTGTATTCAATCCCTGCATTGACTGCTTTCAGCATTTTATTTATTTATTTATGTATTATATGAAGCTCCTAAATCTCTCCTCAGACCTGGCTTGTTCTGCTTTTCTGCTTTCTCTCCTATTTTACCAGAGTTTTCACAAATAAGAACACTCACATATAAAACAATTTACAACATCAACACGAAACAAATACCAGGAAATTCTGGGCACAGAAAAAATTCCCAAATACACCCAGCATAATTTCCTGCTTCCCTTTTGTTACAGGCAAACAGAATAGCTACAGTGAATGTCTGGGGCATTCATTTGGTGCTTCTGTCCATTCTTGTCTGTTGTGACTCTGCTGCCATTGAGTTATCAAAGACTTAACACCTAAAGCATGATGTTTCCATTTCATGTTTCTCATGGTCCTTCCAAGAAAAAGGTCTGATTTTAGCAAAATAGATTATATTTGTGCTTAGCAAACAGCCAGTCCTGGCATAGTCCTGTGTTACCTTTCTGGGCTGATATGTAACCTGTTAATCTTCAAGAGGACGTATCCCCTCCATCTGGCAAGCTCACTTTCCTTCCCTTTCTTTTTCTTTCTTCTAGAGAAACCTCCCACATGTCTTTGTAGTCAAACAGAGTAGAAAGAATTTGTATAACATAATAAACTCATGTCTTTGGTCCCAGGTGTAATCCCTGAGGCCTTTGAGGGCACTCCTTTGCTAGAAATACAGAGCAGCCAGTGTCTGTCCCTTTTTCCAGTCTCTTGTGTCTGTGTGTATTGACATATAAAAAGTAAAATGAGAACAAATGCCCTGAAATGTGGCCATTCTGTTTTCTCTCCTGCCTGCATCTGTCACCAGTTGCTAATAACTTTTTATTGTATATAGTAGCTGCTTCAAGTGTGGGTTTTAGCATTTGTTTGTAGAAAACCTTCATTTATCTTTCTATCTGTCCTATAAAAGATTGAGATGCTCTGAATTCCTGTGCTGCTGTTCTCTTTTTTTACCTCTCCAGTGAGGTGTTATCCTCAGATGAAATAGTCTAATCAGAATTGATGGCCATATTCAAGCCAATCCCAGAGTGTGTATCTTGCTCTTTGAAGACCCTTGGTATGGCCATAGAAAACAGAAGTAAAAAGGCACATGATGAGACAATAATCAGTTGTATTTGCATATTTCCTCTTAAATACTTAACCAGCATTGTTGGAGTCCAGAATGCAGAGAGTATCTCTCTGCCTGTTTTTAAGCATATAACCCCCCCTGTACACCAGCATTTCTGACCTTCGTCCGTGGAGAAAACTATATACTCTCAAGGAAGAATTAGAGTCTACACTGGTGTGAACTAGGTGATGGGATATTCTGTAAGATTGTCACAGGGTGAAAAATCTAGGCTTTTTGGGTTTGTTAATATAGTGAATAGATAGAGGCAAAAAACTTCAAAATGGAGGATAATAGTTGTCTTTTGAGTCTTCTTTCTTCTTCTTCATTCCTCCATATCCTACAGTAAAAGTAGTTTGGGAATGATTGGATAAAGAATTCCACAGTTCCTGTCTACGTGACAGGGTGAATTATTGAATATTGGTAGAAAAAAGAAAATATCTTTCCAGTTTTAATTGGGTAATTTACCTTTAAAAAGACTGTGTAATCTAGATTAAGTGGCCATTTCTGGCATTCTTTGCTCTGTGCTATCTCTAAGCTACGCTAGAGGCTACATTTCTCTGATAAGACTTAATAAACAGCTATCTGCAAGCAAAGAAGGCTGAAGGTCCCGTTTGTCTCCACGCCGTCTGGCAAAAAGGCTTTAAAATTTCCCTCATCAGGGGAAAAATAATTGAAGGCACGAAACGTGTCACAGCATTTACTTGTTAATAACAATCAGTAATTAATTGTTTATTTAGACCAACTTTGAAAATGTTGTGTTGCTTCCTGCATGAAAGGAAATAATTTAAAAGCCACTATGGGGTCAGCCTACTGCTATTCAGCATATTTATCTTTGCCATTAGTTTTGGGTAAAAGTGCTGCTTCTGTGTAGAGGTCACAAATCTTTTTTGTGCTTCCTGTTGCAGAATGTTTATTACACAAGCAGTCAGCAGCTCCACGTGGGTGTTCTGAGCCCCACTATCGACGATGATGACAACAGATGCCTGGTGGATGTGAACAGCAGGCCCAGGCTCATTGAATGCAATTATGCCAAAGCCAAGAGAATGAAGCTTTACTGGCAATTTACTCAGGTAATTCTTACCCAGCAGACATTTCAGAAAGTTTTAAGTCTCTGTTTCTGTGTCTGAAGTGTGAGTAATCTGTTTACTAATAGAACAGGACCAGATTTATCCTTGCTTTCTTTGCACAGAGCCAGGAAGCTGGTGTTTACATTTGATTCCAATGTCACCTACCTCAGTGGGGTACAAAAAGCAGAGTACTGTTATGGGGGAAAAAAAAAGGTTATTTCAGTGGAGTCAAATGCAAAATAACCTATTTAGGAACAAGGAACAGAAATCTTTTCGTTTTTTTTTTTAGAAGCAGCAACTCAGAAAAGGGGTAGTAGGTCATTGATGATAACAGCCTGATAATGAGCTAGTTCTGCAGTTTCTTTCTTCAGAAGGCTAATGCTTTTATACATGAGTGTGAGAGATGCAGAAAGAGGCTCAAGGAAAGGCTGAGAGGTGGTTTCACAGTGATGAGAATGCTGGACACTAAGGCCAGGCTTGGTGACCCCCTTCATAACTGATTTCGAAACATAAGGAAGAATTATAAAGAAGCCACAGAAGTTTTGGGGCTAGAAAAGATGCTCTGCCACATAACACTTACAGAGATCACTCTGGTTTAGCTAAGAGGAAGTGGCAAGGTGACTCAAGGCATCTCAGTGTTTCCACAGAGGGATATAGGTTATCCTGAAGACAAAACAGGTTCCAATGGCTGGAAGCTAAAGACAGTCAAATTCTGTTTTTCAAAGAAAGACAAGTTTTTCCTAAGGTGAGTTTAACACAATGGAACTTTGCCATGTCAGGTACTGGCACACTGGTGAAGCAATGAAATGAAATGACATTATTTTCTAAAACAAGTGCATGATTTAGCTTCTGGGGGAAATGTCATAGCTAGTGTGAGTTTGCCTGGTCTCACAAAACTGCTCCTCTGCAGTTTTGAGTCAACAAATCTTCGTTGTGTTCTCCAGCCCACAGGCTGAGGGTCACCATTAAGGTAATATTTTTCCTGTGTTTATTTTTTCTGTAGCATCCATACGGGTTTGCAAATATCTTTCCTGTGAAGTTATTAGTTTCTTTTTCTATAACAGTCATTATTCATATACTTTAGGACCTTGTTAATACAGTTTAGCATCAATCTTGGTGCAGACAGCATCTGGACACTAATCAGTAAAGCCTAGTATTAGCTTATTTTGTATTTATACTTGAAAGTCATCCGGGTCTTTAAGAGGTAACTCTCAAGCAGTAGACCTTAAATCCATGAACTGGCCCCTCAAGGTCAAAGTTTTGATTATGTCTTCTCACAAATTTTCACACTAGTCTTCTCATGAGGGGGGCCTCACTGTGTCCATCTCTGCACTTGATTTTTTTGTACTGTTTCTAATAAGTATAATTAACATTGAAGAGTATTTCAGTTACATTTTAGCATGGTCCACCTATCCAGTGATTGCTCTGTATACCCCAAAGTTTTGGTGACAGTGGTTTCTGCTCCAGGATACTGCTGCTATGTGATGTCCCCGGGGCCGGCCTCAGGACAGCCACTGCTGCTGGGGAGGCTCCAGCGACCCTCCCGCAGACACCGCGCTCTGCCTGCGGCTGCCGGCGGCCGGGCTGCGCTGGCTCGGGGTGCGGGGAGCACACCCCGAGGGGGCAGCGTGTGTAAGTCCCAAGCGCCCAGGAATAAAGGAGGCGAGAGAGGGCTCCTTCTGCTGCAATTCCAGAACTTTACTCCGAAGGGAACAGCCCCGAGGAAATCCGAGGGGGTCAGGATTGTGCAAGCCGTTTTAAGGAAGGGAAAACAGGGGGGAGCGAACAAGAGCAACCAATGGGATACAGCATAGGCGGAGGAACCCGAAAACTTTTGACCAACAGAGTGCAACCAGGGGAGGGGGAAACCAATGACAGCCAATAAACAACTGAACAGGTAAGAACTTTTTAGAAGAGGGGGCCGTGGATTAAACTCCAGCAATGCCCACTGACCCGCCTTCTGATTCTGAGTCGTCAGCCCATTTGATGGGCAGGATCTGACGGACATTTGACGGCCTAGCAGTGGGCAGGGCCACCACAGCAATTTGATAACACTGATTATGTTAGAGCTTATTGAGGGGCAGCAGTAGAAGGCCTTGATAATTTAGCTATTAAAAGCTTTAAAAATGGGATTTAGCAGCATTAGGTTCCATAGCATTCCATGTTCCAGATACAGTCTCTCAGTGAAGGTGGAGCACTGGTAAACTTGACCCTGTGGACTCTCTCTTCCTTCTACAAAGGAACTTTTCCACAGGAGAAGTGAAAGCTGATTGGTTGTTTCTTTATAATAAATTAGGAGACAAATGAAATAGTTAATTTTTTTCTGTTCAAAAAGGATTTTGTTAATACCCAATACAATTAAAATGTCATTATTGCTCAACATACTGCCTGGTACCCAGCCCTGGGTATGCTCTGTAGGGTAGAGGAAAGTTAATGAATGTAATCAAGGTTTGCCAAGATCAATTCATGAACTCCATTTGAAATGTTCCCATATAGTCTGGTGAAAAGATGTATTTGTGTGACTGTCTTGGAAGCTCCCTCTCTGAAAAAATACTTTTAAAATTATTTTTTTAAAGCTCTGGTATTTCTTTTCCGTATTGTGGAGAGAGTGGAACTACTGTGAGTATCAGGGTTGTAAGAATTGATGCTTATGCAGTCTTGAAATTTATGAAATAATAATTAAAATTTAGATGCTGGTTGTAGCTTTTTGTAGCACTTTCCTTTAGCTGCAAGTATGCTTTGACTTCTCTGGATTCTCGAGCCATTCCATGAGAATGTCTGATGGTATAGGTAAGTAAAAATACAGCAGTGCAAGTGGAGAATTGACTCAGAAAGGGAACAGGAAACAGACTGACCACCCAAAGCAGGATAAACCAATTGAACTGGATTTCCTTGACCAGGACAAAAATCATTATATTCCCTGCTTTACAGACATTTACGTTAAATTAGTTTGAATGAGGAAACACTATAATCTGAGAGGCACCATAATAGTCTGTGGTGGGACATGGACAGCAGTCTGCTTGATAGAAAACTGTACAGCTGTTTGAAAATATTCTTCAGGTAACATTTTCCTCCTCCTTTGTACTGTGTAATGATGAGCTAATTCCATATGACAGAAGTAGAAGATGGGATTATCCTCAGTTAGGGGACTCCTTGCTTCTGTAGATCTATTAAAGAATTATTTATTTAATTATTAAGTCACATCTTCTAGATCAGAAGTTTGTGTATACACATATATATACACTTGTGCATATATATCAAACTTGATTTCTTTTTATTTTTCTTTTTTTTTTCCTTTTTTTTTTAATCTTTGACTTTGGTTTTAAAACTTTAAATTCCCTGGCTATCTTCAGTTGCAGGCAGCTGGAGTCAGGCAGCCAGATGCCCACTGCTACCTTGTGGACAAAATTGTGGTTTGATGGGCAAGCACTTGGAGGGAATCACTACCTCTGGTGTCTTTGTCCTGTACAGAAACTTGCATTGAGCATTCAAAGCTTGTAGTATGTGTTTGTATCATTAGGATCTGTCTGAGCACATTTCCATGCTCCACAGTTTTGTACAGCTGCCAAATGCAGTGACACCCAATAAAATGTAGGCTTTGGTGGCATTCTTGCTTCCAAAGCTTCTTCAAGTGTTTATAACAGTAATTATGTCAAATTATGTAAATTAGCCCAGGAAAGACTCCCATCAGCTGGGTAGTGTTCAAGGATTTTATTGTTCAGGCTGTTTGTCAAGTCTTCTCTTAGGGAAATGTTTGTTTTGGAAATACTTCCATGCTGGAAAGACTTCTAGTTGTTTGACAGCTCACCTAGTTCCGTCTGTCTGACCACTTTTTCATTTAATCCGAACAAAATTAGAGCTTGTAGCAAAACAATGGTAAGTGATCAGAAACTAGGCAAGGGAGAGAGGATAGAGGCAAGAATTACATGGTAGTAAAAAGGTCAGAATTTTACTGAAACATAACTTGAAACATGATCTCAAGGAAGCTGCTTTGGCATCATGAAGTGTGAGGAAAGCAAAAACTCAGGCTATGAGCTGGTTTTGGTGAGGAGCAGGTGCAAACACTGAGGGCTGGCACGAAGCACCAGCTCAGCAGCACTTGTCACTGTCCCCGTGCTCAGTGAAGCTGCTGGGGCTGCTGCAGTGGTGGTGGTACATGGTCTGGTGGGTGGCAGAGAAGGGGCCATGAGCTACGGCAGATGGAGGCCAGAGCACCTGGACAGGTGAGGCCTCGGGACATCTCTGGTAGAATCTGCTTATGGTCAACTCAGTTCTCTGATATGGTTAGGTTTGTTCATGTTCTGCAGAAGCAGAACAGTCTCAGTGCTGCAATCAGGTTTTTTGGAGGACAAATCCCAAATTTTGGTGAGTGTAAGAAGTCTCCCAGTCTCCAGTCTGATTTCTCATGTTTATTGCTGATGAAGAGTCAGTTGCCTGCCCTACAAGTGAAATTTGTCTCTACACACCTCACCTGGGTTGCAGCAGATCAGTTAGAAAGTTCACTTACCACATATTAGGGCTCCTCCAGAGGCATAGCAAAGGTAAAAGGAGGAAGTTGTTCTGTAATTACTCTTTATCTTGAATTATCTTCCTCTTTCTGTTTAGCTGGACAGGAATGTGACTTTTCCATTCTATCCAGATGAGCCTGACTCTCACTTTTTGCTGTTGTAAGAAATGCAACAGGGGAGAGCTCTGTGTAAAAAGAGGCAAAAGAAAGGACACAAAGCTGAGCTAAAAACTTGGGATTAATCATTTACAGCTGTTCCATACTTAGTTGATTTAAGTAATTCAGCTTCCAGTGTGATTGCCATAGAAAGGCAGGAGGAGTCTGCATCTATAGGAATGGACACTCACCTTATCCTTCATAGGAAGGGGAGGATGTGCAGGGCCTGCTCTCAGCACTGTCCTGTTCCCACAGCCTCTGATAACATTGCTTGTGCATGGTCTGTAGAATTGTGATTCTAGTCACTGCTGAAGGTTTCCACAGGATGTCTTCCCACTCATAAATGTTTGGAGGGGGTGGTTTAAACCAGAAACTGTTAATAAAATTTGTTGCTGACAGCTGTAGTTACAATATGTATTTCCTAAATATCTAGTAGGAATTGCTCTGGAAGGAAAAGGGAAGACAGACAAGCACATTAATTACTGAGTTGTTACAGGTATTCCACAGATAAATATGATGATTTAGATCTTATTTAAATAGGTATTAGGTAATAGATAAGGAGATATTCAGTTTAGCTCTATAAAGAAAGACTAGGCCTTAAAATTACTGAATTTATATCTTTTTCCTCCTGCAGACTTTGGCCTTTCAATTACTTTTACCCACCTTCACGTAATGAAAATAAAGGATGTGCAGTACTTCGTTACCCACCGCCACAGCCCAGAGAATCCAGGCTGCATGGCAGAATTAAACTGATGGGCTGGGAAACAAGCAGAGAATCTCTGTACCAATTTCAGATGCCCCCTTGCTGAGCACTCAGAGTGCAGAAGCAGAGCCCAACAGCATTAAACAGCAGCCTAATTCTAATGTCCACTCCTGTTTTCATCCCATCCATTAGCCAAGGACATCAGCATACAAGAGGGATTCATCTCAGAAGAGCTGTGTGTGTCTAAGGGAACAGTGGCCCCCAATCAAGTTCATGAGATTCTTCCACTGTGAGAGCCACAGGCTGGAAAAACAGCATCATTAATTTATCAAGAGGTTGGATTTATGTGGTATTTCTAACCACAAAGGATGCAAATACTCTCAGTATGTCTTTGTAGTTTAAGACATGCTGTATCACTATAGAGCTTTGTAATTAGGCAGTGCTGTTTGCCTGGCAGCTCAGAACAGAAAGGGATGGTGATCCTGATAAAAGAGATACAGACTTTGATCCTGCAGGAGAAATATAAAGAAAAACAGAACATAATTACTCAATTAAATGAGCCAATAGACTAGGTTAAGCCCTGTATTTTTAGTGAGGCTATCTGATTTTTAAGTAACCAGTGTTGCCAAGTGTGAAGCTTTGAACCTCAGACATAAAAGAGCACATCCACAAACCCCCAGGAGCCCCAGTCCAGTGTTGGTGTAGGGGTCCAGAACATCAGCACCATTTCTATATTTAGGTATTCTTTGCCCATTTTTTGATCCAATATTGCCCCAGCTTGCCTCTACTTAATGTTTGAACTAACTGGGTAACTGCACAAGGTGTTATAGCTGGAGGACAAGGAAGCTGAACCATTGTTCTGGTTAGACATGAGAAAATGATAGTTTATGTTTCAATTTTCATTTTGCTCTAGTAAATTTGTCCCTAAGTCATGTGTAACTTAATATTCTTGTCATATTTTAATATGACAATATTAATTTCAAAAAAGGTGTATTAAAATATTTCTTTTTTATTCACCATGTCTTACTATAAGCCTATTAACATTTTAGTACCATTTATGCAGAATGGAATTGGCAAGTACAAAAATCTGAATTCATACAGGCTTTCTCCATCTTGAATACTTGACTTCAACATAAATATGAAAATGTATATGCAAAAAACATGCACAAAAAGTATTAGGTACCAATATTACTACACAGTATTGTGTTTTAACAACTCATGTTAGATTTTTTTGGCAATAATTGCTAACTGACGTTAAATTTACTTGATAATTATTGCTGTAGCTAGTGGTAACCAAACTTTCATTGTTTCAGTTTAGTCTTCTATTTGGAGTAATTTTCTAGTAGCAAGTTTTAATCTTTGCAAATTGGGTGTAGAACTTGCCAGCTAGAAAGTTTGTGTGAAATACAGCAGTAAAATGAGCTTTTAGTGGATGCATTTCAAATCTTTTCTAGCATATCACATTATGCAGTATTTACTCTCCTGAGGACTACATTTGAGCTCCAAAGACACTTGTGCTGAATTAATTTGGAAGAAAGTTAACACATACCCATGTTTTTCCTTCAAAACAGATACCCTATTTGCATATTTTAGCATCTAATTTTAAATGCCACATTTATTTACAAAGAAATTATTTGTTCTAGTTGCACATGATTCTTCCTAATTTCAGCTGTCCAGATAGGCTGCATCCAAAAATCGCAGATGACAGCTCCTGACAAGGCACTGCATGGCATTGTCGTGTCAGGCATGCAAAACAATGCCCAAAGCCAGAAGGTCTCCTACAACTTGAGTGATAACCAGCACTCACCAAATGAACTGTGGGAGTTTCAGGAAACCTGAGCTCTGCTTTCGGTTCCTCCTTTGCATTACTGCACCAATCGCTGCTTGGGTTCTGCATTCCTCAGCTGTGGGAGAGATAGAAGGAGTTTTGTCATTATTATTTCTAACTTCCCAGCTGAAAACAAAACTCTGTTCCAATCAAGTCAGTAAAAGTTGCATCTCTAGTCCCAATGGAGACAAAAGCAGTATGTATGTAAGAAAGATTTGGCTACCACACAGCAGTCTACAGTCTGAGAAGAGAAGACGAGAAAAATCTTCCCTTGGAAGTCAAATAAATCAGGATGAAAAAACTGACAAGAAAAGAGGGTTTACTATTCAGTGAAATGATCAGGCTGTCAAGCCTTGTGTCCTGAACCGAACAGTGATGACACTCAGTATACCAGACAAAAAAAAATAATCTATTTTAATTACTGTCTGAGTAAACTGCTCAAGGTTTGTGCTGCAGCAGCAAGGACATTCCTTTACCAATATCAGTTATAGTCAGATTTGTGTGGTTAGTAGGGAAAAAGCCATTTTCAATAACTAGACACTGTGATCAGAGTCCCAAAGAGCCCAGCCTAAATTCCCATGTTGGAATATGCAGATCAGTTGAAATACTGGTGCAAATTCATTTCCTAATTTTCTTCACTTGGCACTCAATTTATTTCTTAGTCTCTAGAGACTAGTTTAATCATAAGCATATAATGATAATGCAAGTAGTTCACTTTCTGGGTTAAAATGCATTAAGCATCCTTCATATGGAGCATTCAGATTAGAAAACTTAGATTAATTAAATACAACACACACACAAAAGAAATAAAATTGTCATTCAGTATTTTTGTTTTCCAAGAGAGTTATTTCTTACAAACAATCTCATCTAAACCCCACAAATCTTTGGAAATCTGTTAACATGTCTGGGGAAAATATAAAAATCTCAGGTTTCCTAATTGTGCTGAGAGGAGTTTCTTGTTTATCTGTCTGAAGATGAGTAGCTGGGTATAACCTCTGCTAAGGCTGGTAAATAACAATGTGAAGTTGCATTCTTCATATCAGTTTTCCATCTGTGCTACATTAGAACAATATTTTCATCCATAGGGAGAAAAAGAGAAAGAATAAGGCAGTGAGGTGCTCCTGGGCATGAACTACAGCTGCAAGATGTGGTTGTCTGTAGGTTTGGATCCCACACTACCAGCAAGACATTGAGATGCTGGAATGTGTCCAGAGAAGGGCAGCAGAGCGCTGGTGAAGGGTCTGGAGCACAAGGCTGAGGGAGATGGGGGTGTTTAGCCTGGAGAAAAGGAGGCTCGTGGGGGAGGCCTTATTGCTCTGTGTGAAAGGAGGCTGTAGCCAGATCGGTGTTGGTCTCTTTTCCCAGTGATAGGATGAGAGGAAATGGCCTCAAGTTGTGCCAGAGGAGGTTTAGATTGGATATCAGGAAAAATTTCTTCACTGGAGGGTTGTCAAGCACTGAAATAGGCTGCCCAGGGAAGTGGTGGAGTCACCATTCCTGGAGGTATTTAAAAGACACATAGAAGTGGCACTTAGGGACATGGTTTGGTTTGGTTATGGACTTGATAGTGTTGAGTAAATGGTTGAATGGTTGAACTCAATGATCTAAAAGGTCTTTTGCCACCTAAACACTTCCGTGATTCTATATACCAAAATGATGTTGCTTCAAAACCAAACACAAAGGCAAAACCTAGGAATACACAATTTGCTGCATGACAGATCACAAAATTAATTAACTAGATTAATTACCTCATCTAGAAGACCACCCCAGGCATTGGGTGGTACTTGCTGTTTCACAGAAATGAGCTCTGTTCTGAGCCAGCAGTTCATTGTAAGACCAGGAGGAGGTTTCCCTTCTTGACCCCTGATGTGCTCTCTTCAAGAAGATTGAGGCTTGATTTGTCTGAATGATCATCTCAGCATGCCTAAAAAGAGTTATCAGCAGTCTTAAAATTAACTCGGCCCATCAGAAACACCCAGTCAGTCACTGAACATTGATGTCTGAGACAATGAAGTCAACAGGTTTCCTGTACTCTCATAAATCATAGTAGTTGTTGCAAATTTTTAATCTAACACTTTTTCCCTTAGAAACTTTGTTTACTGGTTCCTCACTGCTTTTCACAAGTATTCATACTTTTGAACACTAAAGGCAGGTCCCACTAATTTTCATTCCCCTCCTAGGCAAAGTCCTGCTTTTATTTCATGTTACTATGTTTTGTAATTCCCCACCATCTGAATATTCCATCACACTTCAAAACATCTTTGTTGCCTTTCTCTGTCTTACACTTTAAACATCTCGAAGCAAGCCTAGATCAAGGCACATAAATCACACCTGAGTTGTTTGCAGAAATCATTTATGTGTAATCTCAGAATGAAAGAGAAAAAGGTAACTTTTCTGAGGTTTTCACAAAATGCATTAGTAAAACATGCAAATAAAGCAAATGTCTCCAGCACTCCTGTCTTTTTCCTGATTGTATCATAATTTTGTTTCACTACACAGGCAGCCACTGCCTGGCACAATCAATGAAAAGAGAGGTTGCTTAAAAATCTGGGGTTTAGTTAGAGAAAAATTGCCCTGCAGAAAACACTGAACAAAGCATTAATGTGGATGTTTTCCATAGGCCAAGTCTCACTCAGGACTCCACAGGTGTTTAGAAACATGGGATTTACCTAAATTCAACTCTTCTCCTAGTAGAGGGAGCATAAAATGTAGCAGTTGTTGTGAATTTACATAAATTAGAACTTAAGATGTGTTTCTAAACTAAACTTGGAGCACTAAGTAGCCACTGAGCACTGAATTTGGTGGGTTCTGCATATACAGTTTTCTGAATGCTACCAAGCAGGACAGCACACAGTTTAGGGCAAAGGAAGACACATGGGAGACAAGTATGGACATCATCCCCTTTAGTGGTGAGGAAAATAAAATCAGAAATATCGACCTGTGAATCATCCCTCACCAACATGCATCTCTGCAGCTTACTCCTTTAAGTTCCCAAAAAGGCAGTTTGTTTCTAAGTGACCTGTCCTGTTACTGGTTACTCAGGACAGCTGTGGTCAGAAAAGCCATGCATCCGTCATCCTCATGAACCCAGTTTTTCCTTTTCCACAAAGGACTTGCTAGGTAATTCTGGCTCTCAGAAGAGCAACATAACACATCATCATCTGGATTTGCTGCCAAATAAAAACCAAACAATGCATTCAGCTGTAAATTCTGCATTTAGCCATAATTGTCAGGGCTATGTAGTGATAAAGGATTCCCTTTTTAATCTGCTTTCCACTCTACCACACCCACACCCCCCTCCCTGGAAACAGAGTTCAATAATTAATTCCAAAAATCACATCATGTACCTACAATACTTGTTTCTGCAGATGTTTTTCTAGCATGTCAGGAAGATTCCCTGGCCACTGCTGATGTGCTAATAATTCATGTTTAGTTTCTGAAAAATACCTGTAGTCTGGCTAATGAATTCTACTCCAAAACTTCCATTTTCTTAGTCTTATCCCAATTTTCTATAGTAAAACACATTTCCAGCTATCGTATCCTGAAGAGCTTCTTAGTATTTTAGTGAAGGCTTAAATGAAATTATTTTTAAGGTATTAATTTCTTAATCTTGCTATTAATAGGACTGCAATCTGTTATTAGTCTGTGATAAAACTTCATATATATATGTGGAGGAATGTTAGTGATAGGTATAAATCCACACACTCCATTTCTGATTTTTGTTCTGTATCTCTGTAATTTGTTTTCTATTCCAGTTACATTCTCTGTATGAGGCTGCATTTCCTTGTGCCAGGTTTAATTGCCTTTATTTTAATACCTTAATTAGCTATATTGTGTATTTCTACATCCTGGAGAGAGTAAGCAAATCAGACCATCCAATCTAGAGTAAACAAAACAGAAAATGATCGCACAGACCACTAGTTACTAAAACCTGGTCTGGACAGACAGATGAGGCTGCATCATTCAATTTGTCACAGCTGCAGTATTAAAAATTTGTTGCAGCATTATGAAAATATAGCATTTATGATCATGTAAAACCTGAACACTCACTCAGATGTCTTGGGAGAGGAATGAGACAAAATTGTGATGTAAACATTAAAGTGGTGTAACTGCTGAATGATAGGTCTAATCCCACTGCCAGAGGATGTTTCACAGTATTTACACACTGAGTACCAGCAAGTGGATGTAAGTGCTTGGGTGGCTACCTGACAACAGAACCTGAGTGCAGGAGGTGGAAAAAAAATTGCTTTTTCCTTAAGAAATGGTTTGGCTGAACCCTATTATAACACCATTTAAGTTTATGTTGTACATAGTAATTAGTTTTGTTTAGTATTGGAAACATAAATTCACATTTTAAGTGTATCTTGTAAAAATTCTCATTTGCTTATCTGCCCTGTAAATAAAGATCTAAATAGCTGAACAAACAACAATACATTTTCAATATATAACCCTGCTATACGTGATACTTCATATACACAAAAGCAGTTAAATGCACCTTATTTTCACAGGGGTCATATAAAATATATTAGGAAGCACATCTTTGAGTAAGAGCAGCTAACAATATACTTCAGTGAGAAATACTTCAATTAAAATAGTTCAAATTAATTGATGAAATATATTTGAACAACAAAAGATATGTTATGGAGCCTGTTTTATTTACAGCACACCTGTTAGACAAAGAGTTGGAAAAATCATCATACTGCTTTGGATTCAAGGAGTTAATCAGTTACCTCTACATTATATATATAACATCTATACTCTTTATGCAGCTAAAAAGCAGAAAATCTAAACTGAGTAACATCATCCAATATTTCCAAGCAAAGGGCAATACTGAAAATACATTAATTACTGGGTGGGATAAATTATTCCCTTCTTCCTATGAACACTTTCTTACTGCTTCAACATCCGTACAGAAGTGAATCACGCAGGGGAAAAAACACTCTGTAAAATTTGAGTAATTTTCTTTAGGATTAAATTTGGTGTACTAACAGTCACTGAAAATTTACCCCAGTATTCTGGGGAAATGCAGGAGGAGATCAAGTGTTCTGTTTGGAGTGGAGATTATCTCATACACCTCACCATAATTCTTTGATTCAAATGTATCAAAGCAACAGCGAAGATGAGAGTTTCTGCCTCAAAGGCAGAGTGAACATGTAAATATTTGAGGTCACTGATTGAGGTCCAGATAGAAAATTAATAGACTAGAGAATGCAACGATCTATACAGTATATGTGATATGAGGCTGGATATACTTATTAACCTTTTAAGACCTTTTTCTGAAATGTCCATGTTTAGGCAAGCAGGTAAGAGCATGGTTTTTTTCTCTTTTAGGTAGAATAACATGAGCTTTAATGTGATGAGCAAAAAGCAGGTTTAAACTCTGTAAGGAAAAGTGTTCACTTTAGAGTAACTCCTTTAAAAATAGCTGTCAGTCTGATTTTCAGTAACGCTGCCAGCCTCCAGTGCTCATTTAACATCCCTCATTTCTACAAGCTATCAGGTCTTTTAAAGTGATTGGGTTTGGTAACTGTGCATCCCCCACCCCTAATAAACCCAAACAAAACTCGTAGAACAGTTCAGCAAAAACTGTCTAATTACTTTGCCCAACCTGGTACTGCAAGGGTTTGCAGGCACATCAAACAGTGTTCTTAAGTGCCATATTATTGGATAAATTCTGCTTTAGTGAAAGACTGGGAAGGAAACTCCATATGCACAGAAATGCAGAAGGTACGATAACTCTAAAGGAAGCCAAAAGCACTGCTTTCCACTCTGTGTAACAGGTTGTTGACTTGAGATAGTGTTAACGATAAAAGTACACTTACGAAGCACTTGATCAGTTTTCTGTGTGTCTGAGTACCAGCAGGAGCTGAGAACATTTGTGGTTCTCACAGGAATTGCTTCAATTTGCTTTGCAAAAATCATGCAGTTTTCAGTCAAACTTGTTAGTGCTGACACATTCAGTCTATTTTTTACAGAATAGTTGACCTTGATGCTTATTTATCCTCTTGAGACTTCTACTGCCATTGAGTTGCTTCTCATCACCAGTGATCTTAATCCTGATTCTGTTCAATTGCGCAGAATTCCTCTTGAAATTTGTTTCAGCCTACAGAATTATGTTTAATGTCTCATGATTAAAGACATTACCCTAGGCTATCAATTTTTTGCCTTTAAATTGGAAAGTAGAGGTCTTGCCTAGAATGGGGAAAGAAACCCAGATGGGCAACTCACCTTTCACTGAGCCTGAAGTGTAGTAACACAATAAACCATTTTGCCAAGCACGCAGTAAACCAAATTATGACAGTTTTATACAAGTTTGGCTAAATACTTACTTTAAAAAAAAGCAAAAAATAATTAACTTAAAGGACACCTTTGCCTGCATTTGTCTTCAGGCTTCCAAATGCTAATGATGACGACAGACTGCAGAAACCATTCAGGAATGCTGTAATTTGAAGGCCAAGCCAGTTAGAGGAGAAAAAGAAATGTGTTAGCTTTTGCTGCCTCAGTCCTGCCTGCTCACTTCACTGGAGTTACTCAGCTCATACGCTTTAGTCCTTACACAGCTCACTAGTTCAGGACTTGCAACCTGTATTAGGGGCACTGTCAGCAACCCAGGGCTGACAGGACAATACCACTGTCCCAAGCTTGTATTGGACATATGAAGGGGTGAAAACAAATGCAGTTAAGTAGAAAAATAACAGGAAATTTTAAGTAAGTACCATACAAACTTTCCTCCCTATACTTCAGAGCAATTCTTTCATTTATAAGCCTGCTGAAAGGAGATAAAGCTGTGTACACTGCATCCTCTCTGAGGGCTGAAGCAGTGGCTCTGCACAGGCCTCGCAGCCCTTAGAAACAGAACAACTTAGCTCCTAACAGGGCTTGAGCCTTCACGCTTCTCTTTTGTGGTTAAAAAAAGCACATCTTGCCAAATCACCTGTGCTCTCTACAACACTCAATTCACACATATTAGCCACTACTTAACTTTGGTATCTCTTTTTTATTCCATACAGCAGCTCCAATGTACTCGGCAGAGTGGTTTTCAGTAGCCAACGCAGAGCACTTTCCACACATCAAAAAGAGCTTCCTTGGCTTTTTATCTCCCACTTCACTTGTTTCTGTTCAATAGAAGCCAGATTTCACATCAGGACACATCAGAAAGAGTGAAGGAGTGTGAGGGGCATTTTATATGCTTTTTTTGTTGCTTGCTTGTTTTGTTTCTCCTTAGGAGTGGCTTACACTTTGTTTGTGTAGCTGCCTGTATTAAAGTGTTTCTCATTAATACATTTACTGTAACACCTAGGTCTGCTCATGAATACATTTACTGTAAGACCTAGGTCTGCTCTACAAGATTTAGAATAAAGGAAAAAATGTTGTCTCTACTGTGAAAATCCTCCTTCCTCTTCCCCCAAATCCACAAGGCATTTGGGCCCATTCAAATGAAGGAAACCCTTGACCACTGAAGCAAATGGGAATTAGGCAGAAAAATTCCAACTCTGCATGGTAGCCTTTAAGTCTTAGTGCTGTGCCTTCCTCTGCCTGACAAAGTTCCATGCTTCATAAAAAATGGAGAGAAGGAATTCTGTGCCTCCCCTTATGCCAGTGAGTTAGAAATGACAGGAGAAGCCTAAAAGTGCCATGCAGAGAGTCATATCCCAAGTCCAGAAATCAGGGAAGCAATGGACCTGAACAAGTTAGTTTTCTAACAAGACAAAGTGGGACAACCTTCCTCAGCTTCCAGTGCAGGATCTGAGCTGAGGATGTCTCAGACACCAAAACTGGGATGAGGGACAACCAATAAATTAAAGATACAGAACTAGTTTACATAACTAACAGCAACACAAGCTCCTCCAGCATCAGTTGGAAACACTAGGAAGTTAATCTCGATTTTGGGTTTAGGCAGAAACACCTGTAAGCTGTAATTCTCAATTCCCAGGTTAAACCCAGGGAGCTGACTGGGTGCCATGCAACACTGAGTCCATGCAGTGGAAAACCACACTCCACAGCTTTCATCAAGAATAGAAAGGATGTGTTATTTTAGAAGAAAACAAGATAACTGTTCCTTTCACAATGAGAAAATATCCATTTCCTCAGAGTTTTATATGTGAATAACCTGGTTCAGAGCTCATTAAATTAACTTGGAGAAGAAAAAATCAACCTCACTACAATGATCTCTAGAAGGCCAAAGTAACCAGGGGAGTGAGGAGATGAGAATGGAGAGGGTGGATGTAAGGTGAGTGTCTGGGATAAGAGAACACATAGCACATAATAAAGCTTTGACTAATTTTTCAACCTAGTTTCTTCAAATTTCTTGTATGTCATGCAGTTTTATTGCTTTTGGATAGTTTGGGGTTTATGTTCCCACCAGACACCCAAATTTAACTACTGTTATTAATACAAATGCCAATAACCATTATACAGCTGTGGGAAAATCCAGTTCACTCAGCATTTCATTATGGAGGTGTATTAAAATGCCTCTGCAAGCCTGTCTGTCTACTAAAGTAATCAGTGGAAATTGTATCAAGGCCGCACATAGACCTACCAGGAGGATTTAAGGGAGCCTCATGTTTCGAATTTTTGTGGATTATTCTAGAAATGGTCCCTCTTACCCATAGCTATATTTAAAATGTGGAGCCTTCAAACCTAATTCTATATTTCATTAGCCAGGCCCAAAAAATTATTTTAGAAGTCACTTCTTAGAGAAAGTACTTGCTAAGCATTACTGGTGGGATAGGGGGAGACCCCCAGCCACCTGTTTGAATGAAGCAGAACCTGTACTGAATGGCACAGGCTGCCCTTGTCTGGGGAACAGCCTGCTCTGAAACAGCACACAGCCTTTCTATGAGGTTTATACCAGCATCCTTGTGAATATAACACAAGTCTTTCCCAGTTATGACTTTATAATGCAAGGTATAACACAGACTTAAAAAACTATAAGGTGGTGGGTTTTTATATGGGGTTGGGTGCTTGGTTTGGGTTTTTTACAGCAACTATTTTTTTCCCATGGTACAAATAAGCAATTGAATTGCTTCTGCTTTTTCCATACATCAGGTTTACTAATCTCTACTAACTGCATTCTTTGATTTGCAGATTTAGCCAGTAATTCTCTACACAAGTCCAAGATACTTTAGAGAACGCCACTTTCAGACTTCTGTGCAATTCCTCTACTCTGCGTATCTTGGAAGAAACCTCCCAGACACTAATGCGTACAAGTTATTTATTGCCTTCCTTAGACAGGAGAGAGGAGGAAAGAACCAACTGAAAACAGATTTAAAGGGGAAAAAGGTGGTTTATGTCACCTGCATGAAAATTTAATTGTAATTGAGGTCTGTAGTTAACTGTGTGGTAGCAGTGATTTAAACCTTGATGCAACTCAAAAGTGAAGGCAGGGCTTTAATAAGGCAGCATTAAGCTGGGAATTGAACAGAATCAATACTGAGGATTAGCAACAAAAGGTTATAAAAGACATTTAGTATTCAAGGAATAAACAATTTTTTTGCATTTTGTCCTTTATACAGCACACCCCTGGCCAAAATTCTGGTCCTCTTTTGAATTATTTTGGTGTTCAGAAGGGCAACAAAGCCACAAAATTAGGGAACTGAAGCAAACAGGAAAGCTTTGGTTCATGGTTAAGATGCATGGCTCGAAACACAGCTCAGTTCCAGGAATCCCATTTGCTGAAATGGAAACCAGGCAATTGAGACTATTGCAAACTGCACCAGAGATTAAACCAGCCTGTGACAAAGGAACCTTCATTCCAAATCCAATGCTTATCTTGTCTCTAACTGGAAAGTTTTTCACAGTAGACAGACACTGGGAATGTTCTATGATTTATATTACCCCACAGTAGCAATGCAACAAGTTCACAATGTTTAACCTTAACACTTCTTTTTCTTTTTTTTCCCCATCTTTAAAGGGAGGTCCTATCCAGAACCGAAAATCCAAGCGCTGCCTGGAATTGCAAGAAAACAATGAAAATGAATTTGGATTTCAACTGGTCCTTCAGAAGTGCACTGGACAGCGCTGGTCCATAACAAATGTCCTGAGAAGCTTGTCATCATAGCAGACTAAATTTTGTACCCATTTCTTTTGCTACTGTGTAGCAAGTACTGCATCGTCTCCTGCTGTACTGTATTCCTCTCCCTCCCCATCCCCCCAGTTCCTTCTCTCCTCTTTTTTGTCTCTGATTTTATTTTGTGAGTGCGTGGAAATAGGGTTTGTGGGCTGCAAATAAGACGTTTTTATTTCACAATGATGTTTTCATGACATTTATAGAGATGCTGAATGACAGGTGACGGGTAGGCTATCCTAAAATATTTTACAACTGTAAATAGGAAGCAAATGGAGAATATTTATAACTCAAACTTTTATTGAATAAAAAAGTCCAAACACTATTACTGTCTGGCTGTCTCCATGGAAATCCATTTGGAGGTTAAGTGCTGGTTTCATTGCTTTCATTAACCCAAGCCTGATCTCAGCATGTTTTTGCAGCGCATCAGAATTCTCCAGACTTGTGATAGAAAGTTCTACCTGCACACCAATAGCTACAGTGGGGCAGGATTTTCTCCATTCTCCCTCTCCAGAGATCTGTCAAGCCTGCTGTAGCTACTAGTGTGCAAATATGGGGGGAAGGAGTGCTGTGTGGAGGTGTATAATATGCCCCCAAGTATTTTTCCTCTCCAGTACCACTAAGTAAAACCACAGAGAGAACCCCAGGGCTCAAGTGAGGTGGGGAAGAGAATTTGTTAAAAAGAAGGGGAAAAAAGCTACAAGAGAAAAGCAGCAGCTACTGGAAGAAAAATAAAATATAAACCCTGACATTTCTCGGTGGGTTGGCCTCCATTTCAGTGACTGAACTTTCCTTCCAATTCTTCATTGTTCTTACAACTCCTTTTTTAAAATGCACTTGTTCCCTGGCTACCACAGACTTGGGTAAAAATGGCTCCATCAAAGAGAAGAAGGTATGAATTCACTCTGCCTTTCTCCCTGCCTTGAAGGAAGTGTGAATACAATTCTGTATCACTTCATCTCAGCTAAGACTGGTGAGGAGAGAAAATCTGATGAGGTAAACCAGAACACTGGGATTACTGGAGTCTGTTTCCAGCTGCTTTTATTTGTATGTAAATTCCTTCTCTTTTATTACTCTAGCTGTTCTTTTTATTCTGTTTGCTACCTTAAGCAGCAGTCCTAACCTGTTTCGGAGTTGATTATGTGCTAGGCTGTCTTTTACAGGCTGGCTTCACGTTCAGGATCAGCTCACAGCATTGTCTCCTGGGGCTATTCAATAAGTCTTGTGGTACATTAATTTTAGGTGCTCAAATTTCTGCTGTACATATTTACCATATACACAGATGCATAGTTACCATACATCTGCTTCTCAAAGAGAAAAACCCTGAACCAACAACAGGAGAAAAGTCAGAGATGGAGATGGGCTGAACACCTGCGCTTTGACCAACTTTGGAGGCCCCTCAGCCCTGTTTGAGTAAAAAACCTCACATTAAAATTAGAATTAGAATGCAGAGCCGTTTTGAGCAGTCCCTAATTCAGCCATTCCAGATGAATGAGGAAGAAACTGCATGTTCAGACAGAGGAAAAACACAGAACACATACAGAGTGGCAGGAGACAAACTGAGCTTCCTTCCAGCAAAGATACCAAGGCTTCAGTGCATGGAGATGCAGCCATGAGGAAAAAACAAATGCTATGGGGATCAAACCAGTCTCCTCTTGATTTCTCCAGGCTTGACGCTGTGGGCCTTCACTTTTTGGTCTGGGGATGTTTTTATTTATGAGCACTAGAGGGAGATACCTGGCAAAGACTTGACAAAAGTGAAAGGAAGGTGCTGAGCTCTGAATGGTTTTATTTCATGCCCAAATGAGTATCCTGTGTCTAGAATCTGCCCAGAGAAGATTGAAATTACTTCTGATCACATGGCAGCAGCGTGCTGATGGTCACTGCCAAGTGAAAAAACAAAACAAAACACATCACACTTAAGTGAACTTCATCACGGTGCCAAACCATAGAATCATAGAATGGGTTGGGTTGGAAGGGGTCTTAAAGATCTCTAGATCCATCCCCCCTGCCATGGGCAGGGACACCTTCCACTATCCCAGGTCACTCCAAGCCCCGTCCAGCCTGGCCTTGAACACTTCCAGGGATGGAGCATCCACAACATCTCTGGACAGCCTGCGTCTCACCACCCTCACAGTGAGAAAATTCTTCCATATCTCTTACCTAAATTTCCCTTCTTTCAGTCTGAACCCGTTGCTCCTTGTCCTAGCACCTGTGTCCTGTGCTGTCCAGCCCTACCTGCCTGCAACACAGCAGCTCCAGGGCTGCTGCTTCCCTTGATTCCCATGGGGCCTGCACTCAGGATCACTTTTCTTCAACAACCTTACAGAGAATCCGTCAGTGGTGACTGTGGGTTTAAATTTGATCACCCAGCAATTCTAGTAACTACAGCAGAATTACCAAAATAAACATTTGGGGTGGGAAACCCCATAAATCTGGATTTAAAACATTACTTTATACTGCAGCAATTTAGCTATAGGTAAAATGCATGTTTTATAATATACTTTTCCCTTTGTTTTCTATCATGGAGCAAACATTTTTATGTGATAACTTATAGTAAAAGGGAAAGGGATTTAAATCTCTGGATAAGCCTACTAAAAGGGTACAGTAAAAATTATGAGTGTACATAAGCATCACCATTATGTGCACCTTCTGAGATCTCAGTTCTCTGAACAGACTTTCCTTGACAAGCCTCTCAGAAAAACAGAACAGCATAAGCAGAACTGAAGGATGTGGCCACATTTCACTGGACACTCTTAGCCATGAACTGCCTCATTACCACTTTCTTTTTCAGTTGCACAGCAATTACACAGATATAGGAGCGCTGCCTCACACTGTAAAAGACAAATAATCAAAAGTACCAAGTGGAAAATGAAACTTATTTTCACTTTCTGGAAAACTATAGAGACTTATTCAAGCATCAGGTGCCTGAAAAGGTAAACAATATTCCCTAATATTCCCTAAGAATACCATTCCAGAAGTCATCTAACTCCTCAACTGAGTATGGTCAGAGATGAAGATGACCAGAAATATCCAGTCAGCTCCCTCTTCCTCCTGCTGCTTGACAACTATTCCCATATATTTTGATCAGGTTTTTCTTGACAAATAGCAGCAGTACATCTACCACATCTACCAGCTGATAAGGATATACTGACAATTAAAGCATAACATTTCAAGAAACCCTAAGCCTTCTTCCTACAGTACTTGCTTAAATATTTATGGACAACATATATCTTCTCAGGTATCATCACTCGTACCATTTTACATACAGCGGCTTCCCAAGGCTGTAAGGCTTCCCACTGTGTGTTCTCTCACCACATCAGCAGGTGGGGCAAGGTACCAGCACCAAAGAGGAAAGAAGCTGTGCTGGTGATGTGAGGACAACATGCAGAAAAGATTAATTCCACATCTGTAGGGAGAAGGCATTAGGGTTTGGCTTGTATCTGATATCCTTAGGTAATACTTCTGGAGATGGGCTGTACAGTCTTCAGAAGAGATACAGGTTCTAGGAATTTATTCTTTTATTTGTTTATATGTTTATTTTTACAAAGCTACAGGTATTCAGGAGCATGGATTACCAACACCATGCTTGTTCATTCCCAACTGGAACTCTGACATGAGAATTCAAGATTATCCTTGCCTGCCTGACTTTTCCAGGCTTGCCAACAGCTGTTGGGAGTCACTGTGCAGAGTAGGGTTCAGGATTGTCCTCTTTTGCTATGGAAAAGGCAGGTTTTATTGGTTTAATCTTTCTGAAAGACCAAAATTTCATCCTCCAACATCATGCCTCCCGTGTCTTTTCTAAACAGAAGCTAATCAGTCAAAACCCATCACTGAACCTTTTTATGTATGTTAATC
The DNA here is from genome assembly GCA_013399195.1 of Dicrurus megarhynchus. Taxonomy (NCBI): domain Eukaryota; kingdom Metazoa; phylum Chordata; class Aves; order Passeriformes; family Dicruridae; genus Dicrurus; species Dicrurus megarhynchus. Next base: position 141,603 of record VXAD01013329.1, read on the forward strand.
AAGAGGCAGTTACAAAATGATAATTAAGCAAGTAGCTGTCGTGTGTTATTTTACACTGGGTAGCTCTGAATACTTACTTAGCTGGAGATATAAAGGGAAATGGATTTTAAGGTCATACTTAAATAGATGGTACCACAATTTTGCTTACAGACCTAAATTATGTACATTCATGTGCGTGAATCTCCACACCACCAAACATATATCAATTTATATATAAAATATAAGCATGCATATACACACTCAAACTGTTTTCAAGCCAATAATAACAACAACAAAAGAAAAATCACATTAAAGCGCACTTTATCCAACTACAGTCTTAAAGACATGCAGATAAGAGACCAAAATGTCAGGTCTCGTTCACAATTACATCACTCTGCTACCCAGAACACCGTCAGCACTACATCTGTTTTTAACGCTGACAAAAAGAGCAGAACACAACATCATCCTATTCCACATTTCTTCAAGTAAATGTTAGAATTTTTCCTCAATAACTTCTCAAAACCAGAATACAAAACAGCTGTGCTAACACAGAGGCTCAGGGGGCAATTAGCAGGGCTTTTATGGAACAGTGTGTTCTCTACTGATTTCTCAAATTTCCCCCCTGCTACACACCTTGCTTTAAAAATACTTAAAAGTGCAGAACTTGAGTCTCAGGTCTGTCATTCATAGCTACATTCTAAAACAGCAAAGCCATGTATTTTTGTTTACTGACTAACATCAGCTTTGCATTGTCAGGTGGAAGTGACTACTTTACCAGTCAGTGACTATTTTACTTTTATTCAGTCTTGTTCTGAATAGTCTGAGGGGATTTTTGTGATAAACCATCTGAAAACATTTTTTAGTGCCACAAAAATATACTTTTCATGATAATATATTCTTTTCAGTGAAGTAGCCTCATTTGAGCTGCAGATATGATAGGATAGAATTTTTCAATTACAGGAATATATTTTCATCTAATGATAGGAAAACAACAAATAGATATTTGTTGCAAAAGGTGCATGAAACTTTCATTCAGCTTTTAAAAGGAAGGAAAGTGAGTATTCTAACTAAACTGGACCACAGTTTAGAAAGCGGTGACTGCTCAGACCTAAAAGTATTAAGTTCAGCTTTTAAATTCTGCTGACATTCTTGGTCAGAAGTCTATGTGGGTGGTACTTTTTTTTAATAAACGATAGCAGGCAAAAATTTTAAAACACTGACTCTTTCTTACTCCTAGAGAACCAAAGCTCCTGTCAGCACACGCAAAGAATGTCATGAGCCTCAGCTTGTCATTTGGACTGATTTAGTTCCTTACCTTCTCTCAGTGCTAAAATCACTCGTATTTCACTGTTGTATTTCCCCATCTTTAACTTGCTCTAGAATTGCCGTACGAACAGCTAACCTCAGGGTAATCTGCCCATTTTCTGCAAACACAGATAGGAAATACCCATATTTAAGCACCCATGAGTGCTGGTTATTCTCATACCCGTTGTGAATATTTTGCTGCCGATGACAAGTGCACTCATTCAAATTCAAAACAAACCACCAAAGGCTACATTCTTTTTTTCGGCCTCTGTTAATGAGGGTTTTCTGTGCATTGTATTTTTGTTATTTACCATTATTTTATAATTTTCTATATTCTCCTAGACATTGATCGGCTATATAACAAGAAGTATCACTTGAGTTAAATGGAATGGAAATGCTCACAATTAAAGAGGAGATACCGAAAATATGTCCCAAACACGTCTACTGATCACCTTGAATAAGCAGTGACAATCACAAAAAGGATCCTGTGCACAAAAAGGATCTTGCCAGCCAAAGTGGTTGCTGAGAACACCTTTCTAAACAGTAGAAAAAGTACAACACAAGCAGTGCAAAGACATGAATTAAAAGTGATTGTAGGGACAGCACTTCCAAAACAGGTCTTGTGCTTTAACCATTTTTGCTGAACATATCCAGTCAGATCTGGCAGCCATTTAGGGAGAGCTTCTTTTATTAAGAAATGAAGAAAGATCATCACACTAGAGAAGTGAATAACCTTGATTTTGAGTGTTCCTCACAGGCTTTGCTATTGAGCACATTTTACCTGGGTACACATTACACAAGGGAAAAAAAGCCACCACCAAACCACAAAACCTGTATCAAAGGTAACTATTAATTGCTGGCAGGTATCACTTTTATAATCTGTCTTACTTTCCTATTCTTAGAAAGCAGAGTCCAAACTTGAACTGAATTACTTGGAAGCCACATTGGTTGGTTATGTGTTAGATACCTAATCCTTCTGCCTGCAGCTGAACACAGTGTGCCACCTCCATTTTTCTAACCTGTGCATATTGTGCCTAGGCACCTTAATGTTAGATTTCTGTGTATTTAGCCAACAACAAAGTCAAAGAAAAAGCCTCTATTATTCCCAAATTTGTTAGTAGAGAGACAGAAATATTCAAAATGTCAGTTCAGACTTGAACCAATTCATATTTAAACCACTTCATTGTTCCATAGCATGACTTGATCTACTTGGTCTCACAATCAGTAACTCCTGTCAAGGATGGCCAATTTAAATAATTCTTCTTCTTGAAAGTAAAGCTTTCAGTTATTAAATCCTTGACCGAATTGTCCTAGGAGAGACTGAATCACATGGACCTTTCATCATCTGAAGAGATCTGAAAAGAACATTGTGTATCATGCCTAAGCTCCCACAAGTCACATTTTACCAGTGTAGTTTCAGAAGCCTGTCTGTTCACTTAGACTTTAGATCGTCTGCAGAAGTGGTCATTTACTTTATGGAAAACATTCATGAAAGATTAATATTACCTGATAGTCAGGTTAGCTTGAGAGCCATCATCTTCTCTTGTATATCAATCTGTGGGACCACTTGCAGTGAGACACTTTCCAGGAGGAACATGGTCATAAAAACCTGACCCTTGATTATTAATTTCATTATGGCCTAGTGATCAATACTGTTCTTTTACCTCAGTATAATGCCTTGCACTGTTAAGGGCACTGTAGAATCAACAGATTGTTGAAGATTACTACATGTATCAGAGGTACAGGCAAATTGAGTTTTCCAGCAGATTTTGCTGTGCCCAGTGTTTTACCCAGAAATAACATCTGTATTACTCTTGCTTTTTAAAAACTGAGCAGAAATTCCTCTGGCATGAATGATTCCTGTGAAACAACAATGGTTTATACAACACCTTTCTGACCCCTCCTGGTGCTCCACTGTTAGAGTAATGAGCACCACAAAACCAGTGTAAAACAGTTGAAAACTACAAAAGGAAACAGCAAACTGGTACAAACACACTGAGGAAAAAATGAGTTCAAGTCGAAGCTCAGCTTGAAGCCAAACAAACACACGCAAGTTTGGAGGCAAACTGCAGACAAGCATCCAAATGCAACCCTCATTTCACAACTGGAAGATGGGAAGGTGTTGGACTTGAAGGGTCTCGAAGAGACTCTAAGAGATAATGCAAACCTTGCTGCAGAATATTACCCATTAAGTACACAGGGAACAGCTTCTGTGTGCCTCCTGTCAGGTATTTGGGTAGGATCACCAGACATTTGACAAATGACAGCCATCACCCTTCCCCGGGAGCAGCACACAGAGATTTGGCTACCAGGACTGACATGTAAAGCAGCTGGCTGTACTTGCAGCCAGGCCTTCTGGGTAGCCAGAGCTTTGGAAAAGTGTCCTGATGCTCTGTCTGTGCAATCTGTCTGCATTTGTGGACAGCCCTTGCTTCCCACTCCCCTAGAGAAGGGTGAGGTTAGCTTAAAACACATTACCACAATCCTCATCCCACTACTTGGCATCTCAGCCTCCCATTCCTTCAGTCACATGCAGCTGAGCAAAAGAGAATTATCCTCTCCCGAACAGTACAATAGAAATACCAATAAAGATGCTGCAATAGTTGCCATAACAACTGCTTTTAACTGGAATAGGAGTAAGGAATACAATTTCTTTTTGTCCACAAACTAACAATGTGTTCATTATTGCTAAGCAGACCCTTGTAAAGAGCTGAATTCTTTTAAATCTGTTACCCTTGAGGATGTATTTTAGATCTGCCTTTGACTCTTTTCAGAATAATAACAATTCTAATTAATACCTTAGGTCCTGGTATGTGATTCTGCAACTTCCTGCCCACATATACACATAAAGCCCAAGATTTTTGTCAACACAATTACTGAAATAGAGATAACATCAGCTTGTTTGTAGAACACATCACTTGTACTTCACAGGTAGTTTGAGTCCATGTTTGTCTTATAGATAAGTTCCAGTGATCAGTAACAGCACAAGGCAACAGTGAGCACAGAGATAAAAATATTTTTGGTTATCTCACTATTCACCAGTCTATAAAAAGGTGACAGGGGCTGAATTTTTTATATGTTGTTGTCATTTTTGATGACTGCACGTTTCAGAGATTCAGTTGTTCCCAATCTACTCTACACAAACAGGGAATGCTACCACAGCTGCTGGTTTGGCCCAAAACACCTGCTAGAGACCAGGAAGGGAGAACCATGTACAGCTGTAGCTGCAGACACTTGGAAAGGGTGAGAGAGAAAACAGAGAAGATAAAAAGCATTGTTGGCCAAGGGTGCAAGACACACAGGGGTGACAAATCTGTGCTCCAAAGTGCAGCACCTTACATGAGATACACAGAGTGACAGACTCCTAGATCAGAGAACAATTCACAATTCTTAAAGGTAGGAGGGGTTCTCCAGTTGTTCAGCCTTACCTCTTGCCTGGTAGAGCTTTGCCACACCTAAGGCAGGGTGCTGAGAGTACAGAGAGTGTAAGATAGGAAATCTACTTTGAGGAGACTGAAAAGCTTCCAGCGTATGGGAGTGTATGGTGGAGAGAGGAACTGCATGCAGATCTTTGCAAAGTTTTGGAAGAACATAACATATTTAATAGCTGGTCACAGAGAAATCGAGCTAGCACAGCATTCTGGTTATTTATTATGTTGTTTAAAGTCCCAAATGCAATTTTCTGTAATTATCTTGCAGATATTTTTAGTGCTGCACTCTGTCTATTCATAGCACCTTAGGAAACGAGTAATTCCATGTCCCCTAGAAACTGCACCATAGCCACTGGCTATGCACAGTGGGGATCCAGTTGGTTTTTCCAGCTGGTACTGGAAACAGCAAATGTCACAGTTCTGCAAATATCCATTCTGACAGCTTGGTAATTTGGGGCCAGCCCTGCCCCCCACTCCCACAGATGCTCAGATAACTTTGCACCAGTGCTGCCATTCCTCACAGAACAGAGGAGAACACCATTTTCATTTTTTAATGTTTTCTGAAAACTGGTAATTTTACACAGCATATGCATTCATGTATAACTTCCTCTAGGAGAAATTCCCCAACAATTCACCCCAAGGAATTGTTTTATGGGGTATATTATAACTTATCACTGTATATATTTACATAAAGCAACTGCTGCATCCAGGGAATCATTTGCAAATGTGTTTGAAGAGACAGCACCACAGCCCATGTAAGCCACCATTTCCTACAGACCCCTGTTCCCAGCAGCCAATCTAATGGACACCGAGAGCGGATAAAAGGTTCCTCAGCTTGCCTGGATTTAGTCTGGCTGCTGTCCAAGGTGCATTCACAGGCCAGATTGCTTGTGCTCTTTCCTTCTACACCAAGAGCACTGCATAAATGTGCTTCTGTGGGCTCTATCTACCGAGCATCCAAAATTATCTGCTTCTAAATACTGCTCTGGAGTGATGCATTCAGACAGGGAAGTCAACATAGCTATTTCCAGCTCTTTCATCACATTTTTACAAATAAGCAATATACAAATTGTTGTTCTGAGTTTTCCTAAAGACAAACTGGGCAAGAACCCAGGTTGGACATAAGTATTCCATCTCTAATGATATTACATAATTATGTCTCTAATGATGTTATAAAATTATAAGGGTAAGCATTATAGCTATTTGAACTTGGCAATCATTTACCTTTTCAGAATTGATACCTTGTAATTGCTGACCATTTTGTCACGGCAGCAGTTTCACCAAAATACTAGACTTAATTTTATACTGTAATAATGAAGTATTTACATTTACCATAAAAATAAAAATAAATTGCCACTTACCAAACATAAAAAAGGACACATGTCGATGTTTCAGCCTTGGAATCAAGAGACTGGATATAACTAGGCAGGGAAAAGGAAAAAAAAAAAGGAAAAATAAACCTTTTTAATCTTTCCTTTCCAAAATTCAGACTGTTCATAAAACAGCAATATTGTATCACATTATATGGTTTAAAGTATTTCTGGAGAAGCACTAATTAGGTCTCACAGTTTTAATAAATAAATAAATAAATGTACAATACAGTATCAAACTCATTCTTTTGAATTCTTTCTCAGACCTTGACAGGTGCTCAAGCCTGAGCGAAATATTTTGAGTTTTTAATCACTGTTTTCTACTGGCAAGCATGGCTTTGCAGGCTTTCAGTGAAACCACACTTCTGACACTTGCAGGTGTTGGTATGTGGAAATTGTTAGTCTACAAGGACTTTCAGGGAAATTTGTAATGAAAAACTCAGTACATTTTGTGATAATACATTAGGAAAATAAAAATTTGGAGTAGTTCGAAAACACATGAAGTATTTAATTTCAGTGATTAGTTGATTAAATACTGAATCTTGCCACGACCCAGGTTTTACTTAGCACATGCTCATCTTTGTAGGAAGAAAAATGTCTCTGCTGCACCTGTGTCCTGGGGTG
>VXAD01013329.1:148404-211631 GCA_013399195.1 Dicrurus megarhynchus
CCTTTTTCTCCCTTTTTTTGTTCTCCCGGTTGTGTTTTGTGTTAATAAACAATTCAGTTTTTTTTTCCTTCCACTTTCATTGCTTTTGTTAATTTTCCCCCTTTGGTGGAGGAAAGGGGGAGGCCCCTTTCCCTTGGGAGGAGGTGCTCACTCCAGAGCGTCTCCTCCTAAAAATTTTGTCTCTAAAACCGGGACAACCTGGCTTCTTTTTAAAGTTTCAGCTTCATCAAAAATTTATTAGGTACAGAGGTATGGGATGTAATTCCTGAAGATGTGACTGGTTATGTTCTCTGAACCCTCATTTAAGTACAGTCCCTACTCAAAAACAGCGGGAGAAGGTGTGCCTGTTTTTCCTTTTGTCAGCAGTTAACACCACTCAGACTGAAGTGGCAGTCACATTAAATAACCTTCTTTCCCCAGGAATAGAAGTCCATTTTTCCCAACTTTCAGGGGAATGACTTTCCTAAACAACACCTTTTTGAAGTAGTCTGGCAAGAGTTTTCCTCTCTTCAGTGTACTTTATCACAGTGTTTCTGAGTTATTGCAGTGGAACCATACTTCATGAAGAAAAATTGGAGCTACTGCTGTCACCACCCCTGCTAACCCCCAGAAGCTTGGTGCAGCACTTTATCACAAGCCAAGTGTTTCAGGGGACCCACTTTAAAAACACCAGCAGCATGTTCCTGTTGTTACCACGCCAAAACATCTCTTCATCAACATTACTGATATCCTGTGAAAAACACAAGCTAGATAACAGATACTGTGGAGCTGTCAGGTGGAGTGCTGTGCTAGGGATATGGGAACGTCTCAGACGGTTTTTTTTCAAGGGCTAATTTTGCCCAGAGAAACAAAAATCCATGCTGAGGGTGATTCTCCTTTTAGTTACACTGTGGCTAATACACCCCCTTTCTATTGACTCTGAGCATTTTCAGTTCTGATCATCCGGACTCTTCTAAGACCCTTTGAACAACTGACCTCACAGTGTTTGTCAGTCATCACATTTAACCTCAGCGATGGTTGGTGGCCAGTCATTATTGGAGTGGCTTCTATGCTGTGCATACAGTGCCTCTTAAATGAGCATTTAACAAATTCTTTTTCCCTCCCATTCCAGTAAGATGTTTGGCTTGGATTTCTGTCTGAACATCTTGAAAAAGTAGTACCAAAATGGTTGACTTTGCAGTTTATTCACCATACAGAAGGTATTTGTCACATAAAAATAAAACTGTGAAGAATTTCATAGAATCAATCAATATCACTTCTAAGGCAGGTGTGGATCATATCCTCAGCACACATCCAGTTCCCTCTCATGTAACTTCAGAGTATAGCAAAGGACATATTAATTGATTAATAAAATTGGTATTTGGAATAGAAAGCATCCTGCATCCTTACCATGCAGGAAGAAGCACAGGCAGAAACATCTTCAAAAACCCTCATATGACTTACAACTTGAATAAGCTCACTGATAGGGCCCCTCTTGTCAGAGGATTTCAAAGCCCTTTGCAGATTAAATGCCTTTGAGGTAGATGATTAGCCTTGCCATTTGGCAGAGAAGTTAAGCAGCTTCCCCCAGGTCACATGCAACAGCAAAGCACTACCAGCATCAGCCAGTGAAACAGAGGCAGAAATGGCTGCTGTGTCCAAATGCCATTTGTATGTCTGAGTATCTTCACCAGTAACATTTCTCACCTGCTTATAACAATGCTTTAAAAGCCTGCCTAAATAATTTATTAGTCTTTATAACACTCCCATGAAATAGGTAACTAATTTATTTCTGTTATACAATGAGTTAAAATGAGGCATAAAGAAGTACTTGTCCAGACAATTCAGGAATCTAGGAACTAATCCAGTATAAGAAATTACTAGACCGTGATTTTTGAAGTGTATGTTCATTTTAAATCACCATGAAGACCCTAGTCTACTATTTTAATATTCCCTCCAAACATACAAGTGCTGAGTTTCATCTACATGCAGTGAAACAGAATTTTAAGAAAAAAAAAATCGTCGAGATAATCCATCTGACTACTGAAATACATGCATACTGTATTATGCAGCTAGGAACATTCATACAATTATACTTTGCTGGGATAAAAGACAGAGACACTCATCCAAATCCATTGCATTGGGAAAAAGTGAAGCAGTACAGAGTGATTTTATACTTCACTATAAATGGGACCTAGAATCAGACAGGAGTATAGCACTAATATTTGGCAAGTGCCTCCTTGAGAACATAGAAACACGTACCCTAAATAGTTTTTACTTTTGGGTTTTGGGGGAGACAGGGGTGCAGCAGGCCTGGCAGCAGAAAGAATAAAGAAACCAAGTTGCATGCTTATATGTTCTGGGGGGTTTTTTGTTATGGTGCTGTCCTAGGTTACAATGTAAGATGTGCCCAAAGGTATGTATTCTATCACCATCTTCACAAGCTGTTAAAGCAGGTGGGGCAATGTTCATTGTCTCCTACCATGACTCATCCTTGATAACTCCCTCCGGGGGCTATCTCTGTTCAATGGGCAATCAAGGACTCTGCCACATGACTCATAGGTAACTCTCTCCGGACTATCCCCTGTTCATGGGCCCATCAATGCCTTACCTCATGACTCACCATCCCATTGTGAGATGCTCCGCCCAGGAGGAGGAACAGAGCATTCCCACCTGTATATAATCAGGAGTATGGAACACCACAGGCAGACCTTACCTACGGGACTCCCCGAGGATAAGAGCTACGTAGCCGCCACTGGACTTTCCAAGGAAGAGCAGACTCTTCTACAGGATCACTGCTTCGACAAACCACATCCACCACTTCAGGAGGACTGCAGCCACCACTTTATTGGACTGCTACCGCCACCCTGACTGACAGGGTGTCAGCTTGTACTCTGACCCTGTCAGTGGTTTGGGGGTTTTTTTTGTACTATTGCATTTATTTTATTTTATTTTCCCATTAAATTGTATTTCTGACTCAGAGTCTCTTACTTGTTTGCTTTCAAACCGGGACAAGTGCCTTTTCATTTTTTTCTCTCCTAGAGCTAACACCACAGATAAAAGCTTTTGAAATTACATAAGAAGTGCACAAAAGCTGGATTTGCATTGCAGACAGCTCAAGTTCTGGGCAGCTCCCACTCATCCCGTGTCTTCCTGGCACGGTGAGCCAACATTGCTTTGTCACAGGGAGACTGTGTAGAACTGATCGAGGAGCCCTGCTGGGAAAGTGGGATTTACATGAGAAACAGATCTGGAGAGTCCTGGTACTTTCCAGAAGGGACGACAGGGTATCATTCCTTGAATTTTGTCCTCTCAGGGCATTCAGTCCGAGGAGAAACACTTCCAATAAATATTATTGCAATACCGCTTACAGAACACCCACTGTTCTACAAATACATGAGGAGTCATCATCCTTGCTCTGAGGAATTCACAATTTGTAAGGCACATAAAAGCAGAGGGAGAGAATACCACAGGCACAAGGAATGAAGGGCACTGGCTGGTCTCAGGAGTTCTCTGCATGCAGGCAGGCAAACACATGCACAGGCACAAATCACCCCTGCACTTACACTTCTAAATAACTTTTATCACCTGGGAAATGGAATAGAAACAGAAGAGTATATCCGGCCAAGATGGTAACAAAAAAATGAACCTTTGGGAGGACATTCCAGGTTAAAAAAGAAAGCAAATTATGATTGTAGCAGCCTGCCAAGGAAACAGTAGTTGTTGTACTGAATGCAAGGAGGACTAGCAGAGAGCAAGCTGACAGCACCAGCCCCACAGAGTCTAGAGGCACTTGTGCATTAACAAGTCTTTTCCTGAGAAAGCCAGGCTGAAATACAAAGACACCACCAGCATTAAACCAGGCTAAGCAATTCAGGCACTGGCATGATCAAGAGGAAATTATTTTTCTCAGAGCAGGCCTTTGGAAGAAAAGGTTATTTGTGTCTGCTGCAATGGGGTGACAGGCCAGAGGAGGAAGTGAAAGAGATCTTAGATTAAAGTTCTCTGGTTTCTAGGGGTACAGGAGAAAAATAGGAGAATAAAAAGCTGAAAAGCAGAGGCAGAAAATTCCTTCGTTCCAGGCTGCTTTTGTTGTTGCTTATTGGTTTTGTGGGGTTAGGGTTTTTTTAAAGATGAAAAACTGAGAAGATGCCACTGGTTCTTAAAAGATTCTGAATTCCCTCTGGTTAAATCTTTCCTTCAGGTTCCTTTATGTTTAAAAATTCCAAACTTGCCCCAAGACTACCCCAATTCTGGGCTTCTGGCCCCAATTCATGCACTTACATTTGTACCAGGCTCTTGAATTAGCTGAAAAATAGAAGAGCTGATGTGAAGAATGCTGGCCAGGAATGCACAAGATTGATGGAAAAAATGTAAAGAAAATGGAAAGGAGCTGGAGGTGAGTGAAGGGAAAGTAAAGTGTGGAGCAGCTATAGGAAGACATGAGCTGCTTGTCCCAAAGAACAAGTGAGGCAAAAGGACAAGGTGAGGGATTCGACACAGAAATCTGTGAAAGAGTTGAGGGTGTTGATCTATGAGAAAAGAACAAGGTTCTGAGGGAGAGAATGGCTATCCAGGCTACCGAAAACATTATGAACAAGATTTTAAAATGTTCGAAAGAAAATAAGTAACAAATAAATATAGTTCAAAATCTACTTTGTACCACTTTGTACAGTTCTAAGTGCTAAGAGAGAACTTTCTAAGAGATAACTGTGCTTCCCAAACAAAGTGAAATTATCTGGCTAATTATTTTGTCTGTACACAATCAGTAACATGCAAAGATATGATAGGGCTGAAGGGAAAAAAAAACCAAAACAAACCACAACAAATAAATCAAAAGCATAACCAGAGTGCCATGGTCCACTCATCCCTCATTTTCCCCTATGTAGAGATCCCTAATAAGTCACTATAGAAAAAAACAAGCATACAGAATTTGAAAGCCTACTCATTTACAAGCTTAAATGTTGTACTTTACTGTCTTGAAAGCAATTGCTTGTTATTATCCTGAATAACAAAGACTGCAGGTATAACTAAGCAACAGTACGTTCTGACACGTAAATGTAGCATGGCATAATACAATGTCGCAGGCACCATCAAATGTCTGCTGACATAAAAATATACAGCTGCAAGTTCTGAAACCATACAGTATCAGTAGGAGTCCAATGAGAAATAGTACAAACACCCTGATTTTTTTTTTCAGATGGATTTTTTCCCCTGGGCTGTTACAATAAGCAGTGACTGGGATGCATAATCTGAACCCTGTTATAAAAACTAGTTTCATGCAGTTCAATTCCCATAAGGAGAATGTTGAATCCCAGCACTAATAATTAGAAAATGCAAAGCTAAAATGGGTTTCAATATTCTTTTTCATGTTTTCTGTTGTTGCCTGCCCTGGGAAGCCAGAGAAGCAGAGTTTACAAGTGCCACACATTCTCATTTGTTACGCTGTTCTGCACAGCCACTAAACAGCTACAAGATAGGAATTCCACATTCAAATTGTACTGTCAGTAAATGGCCTTTTCCTTTCCTTTTGGAAAGGTTTGCCAAGCCCTCTGGGATCAAAAGTGGGTACCATTAGAAGATGGATGGGAGAGTATGGAGAAATAAACAGAAAATTCTGTTATTTTCCAGCCTGGTCTAACGTAGAGCAGAACATTAATAGACCTTTGCCAAATTTATTGTATTGCTTGTACTCCACCATAACCCCTCCAAACCACAGTGGTGGTCCAGGTACCATCTAATGTCAGGAACAGGAACAAATACTTGGCCACAGTTTCTGCCAAAGACTGTATGTGACCTCAAATATGGTACAAGGCTTACCTTACCCCCAGTTCCCACATCTTAAAAGAGGGATTTAAAAGATCTCTCTCACAGTTTTGAAAACTAATGCATTGCAATTCCCATAGGGTTGGTTCATGATTGAACACCACATTTTGAAAACACCTCCAGGGATTAAACTGGTGACCTTCAGAGCAGGCTTCAAGTTTACCACCTGAACTCAGGAATATTTTCTATTACTAGAATCTTTAATAGATCTATAATCCGTGACCAAACTCAATGTATCGGTGCAAACTGCAATTCTTATGCTCTGTTCTGGCTAGTAACTGCAGATGAACATAAATAAGGCAAGGACAGGAAAACTGAATGAATGTACACTGCCTGATTTTTTTTTATATTCATTGTTATGGGATGATGACAATCTCCCTGCGGAATAACTTCTGTGTTCTGCTGTGTTTGCCATCTCCCAAGCCACATGATCTTCCAGTTACCACTGGTACTGGCTTCTTCAAAGTGTTCTTTTTATGTGTAGAAATACCCATTCCTCTCTATCTGTAAAATGTACAGTCTTCAAAGAATCATCGTTATCAGCACGTGTCAGTCTGACTCAGTCTATTCAAACTTGACTTGGTCTGTCCGGATTTACAAGGAACTTCTTGCAAAGAAATTACTTACCCTTGCTACCCTCCACTGTTAAGGGAAATGGGAATCTTGTCCATAATTAGAGCTATTGATCTTTGAACTGCAGCATTTCACAGCTCCCTGGACTCAGAAGATATGCCAAATGCTTTTTCCTGCCTCGGAAGAATTCAGGTTTTGTCACTCAGTGCAATCCTAACTAGGACAAGCATCAACAACACAAACCTGTAAAGCATTACGAACCTCCAGGAAAACAGCATGTGTGACTTACAGGTGTGACATGTGGGAATTGCCTTGTTTTAATCCAAGACTGTCCATGAACAACTCCCTGGAGTTCTCTAGCAGGGATGCAGGAGTGGTGTCAGGACAGAAGCTCACTCATCCAGCTCAGTGTTTTTGTGGCACAGTGCCCACTTTCCAGGATTGTCCCACTAACATGGCATGCCAAACAGGAATTCCAGCACCAGAAAACCAAGGTGGAAGAGCAAGCTTCCCCTCCCAACTTTTGTATAGGGAATAATTTGGCATTAGACAGCTCTCGTTTTACTTAGGAAAGGAAATTGCGGGGATGAAGGGAGACAGAACAGAACCAAAGATACATAGTGAAACTGTAACTCTGAAATTATTATTTAGGCAAACATGCACTTGAAAATGGAATGCAAGTTTTACTTGAATATTATCTCCTGTCTATCTGCTAGTTGGAGAGGCTACACTAGCCATCAAACTCACTGACTGAAAGGGGTCAAAGACAAACCTCTCCAAACTGCAGTGTATTATACAGGCAATGCATATGACTCTGGATACCATAAAGCTTGCCTGTATCTGACAAACTGCAGATTTTTCCAAAATAAAACCCCAGATCACACATATAAACAAGCATCTTAAAAGTAAACATTATCTATTATTACATTAGAAGAAGTTTTATATTTGTAGTTAGACCTTTACCAAGGTGCCTTGATTTAATATTCCATGTGAAGAAAAATAAAAAAAGGTAGAATGAAGGTTCAGAAATGGAGCACTTAAATCCCAGAAATTTACTAGTCTTAAACTAGTCTTAAAATGCCCACTGGATACATCAGCTACACCGCGGTACAGAAAAATTTATACATTTTGAGGAAATGGTTGAGTCAAGAAATTTTGTCACAGATAGACTTTACCTACTTTACTAAATCCCAGGTAAAGAATACGCATGTAAAAAAAGATTATACAGTTGACATTCAAGCTTAAAAACTTGACATTCAAATGTGGATCAGGAACACAGAACACAAATTAATGTTGAAAACTCTTTAGGAAAATCTGGTGCTGTAGGTGCCAGCTGTCATATTTTGATGAGGCATGGATAAAGCATCCCAAAATTCATCCAAGTGTCCTGAGTTAGATTTCTCAACACACAGAAGATTTTTTTGTACTTGCACATTTTACCATGGCCCTTTTACTGCCAAGGAGTAGCTATGTTTTTGATAAAATCTAGAACACATGCTAGGGGACAAATACTGTTTAACAGCAGTTGTGGTTTGTGTCACACTCATCTAAAGAAAAATGCATCTTAAAATTTATTCTCCTTTTGTGTACCAATGCAACCCACTGAAATATGTGGAAATGTTCTGCTTTATACAAATAGCATGTTAATGAACTTTGTGTTTTACTTCACTTCACTGAAATGGCTACTTGGAACACGAACCATTTGGAAGTCTGTCTGCTCCTACCATGCCTGTGCCTGCCAAGGGTTTTAGCAAGGTATTTTCTCTGAGAATTTATTTATTATATACAGGGAAATCTGACACGCTGCAACCAAGAAACATCTCTGGAATCTCAGATGTAATCAGGACAGAAGGGGAGCTGGATGCATCTGACTGGTGTCTCCAGGATTATTCATCTGCACACAGAAGCTCAGGATGAACTTGGTCTGCATTGGTTCCCTGCCAGCCTTGCTGACATTACCAGACAGAAAGACAAATCTTCAAATGTGTAAGGTTTCATTACCTTTTTTTCCTAGGAGTCATCTTATTTTCTCCCTCTTGAGAAAGCCTCTTTCTTCACACAACCTATTTAAATGATGCCATGGACTGGAAGTGCTATAGAACTGCATCTGTGATTTCAGAGTTCACAAGCAGTCATTCGAATATTCTAGAGCTGAGCAAACTGAGGTATGGCATGAAAGGTAAGTGCCAGTTCTGGGCTTTCCATTGTAAGCAGCTCATAAAACACTTATGTTTGAAGAGTGATGCTCTGTACTTCAAATAGACTTTCTCCATTTATAGCTATGCACTTGGAGTATAATCTCCAGCAGCACTTTTATCTGCTTTTTAAACACAAATATCAGTGACTGACTTTATTTTTTCCCTTTAAGTGAAGTTTCAGACAGGAATGATTTGGGCATGATAAATGCTTGATGAACTCATCAACATTAAGAGTTCTTTGAATGCTATTACTTTTATGGAGGGAAATAATCAAATTTCTTTTCCCTTTGAGATGCACTGATGGCAATACAGCTCTGTAGCATGAAACAATGAACTTCCAGTTCCACTTCAGAAATAGCTTTCATGTGTAATATGTACTATTTAGGTAATTTTACTAACAAAGAAAATCATAAAAAGTGGGACAATGCAAACCTAATCAACACAAATGCCTACTAAATGAAAAGCAAACCTCATTAAAAACCAATAGCAGTTTGGTTTGGAGAGAAAATATTCTTAGCTGCCTTGTGTTAGGGAAATCGTTGGCAACATGACACACTTCGATGTAGATGAGCTACTCGTTGTCACCAAATTTCTAAGTACAAAAAGGCTTTTGTGCCTGAGAAATCAGGTGACAATCGGGATCAGCTGCATATTCTCATGATTGCCACCAAAGAAATGATCAGATTTCATTTGTCAAATTGGAGGCTCAGAAAACCCGGAAACTGGTCTTGAGCACCCAACTTGGAATGATTAGTCAACCAGTAGAAGCAACAAACACAATTCAGAATTAATATAAAACAATTAGTTACAAACACAATTCAGAATTAATATTAAAAAATGAAGTATTTTTCTAATAACTTCCTCTTCTTTCCATTTTAATAACCCATGGCAAAATACACTGATATAATGTTTACAGGGAAACTGACTAAACAACTGCTGGAACGCTTTGATCTTAAAATTTTCAGATGTTTGTTTGAATGATTCATGCACTTAAAGCATCTCCTGCTAAATACAGTCTTGTCCTCTACAGTCTTCTTGAATGAAAATCAGAAAGCAGAAACTGGTTGGTTAATATGAAGCTTCCTGTCATCAGACAGGATTTCCTTCACCAGAAGTAACCACCATTATTAATAAAGAATTGAAAGGTGCCCCCAGAGTCTTTCCTGTAGTGAGCTTGTTCAAGACATACATATGTTTCATTATTTTCAATTGGCTTGTATTCCATCCAGACAACAGGAATGTGATAGGGAAGGTTTTAAAGTAAATTCCAGCAATTTATTATTTAGATGTCTAAGAGCTAATTTGCAAAGCCAGAGTCCTTCAGTTTAAATTTACAGCAGCGAACCTAAGGATAAAATAAAAAGCACACTTGCCCATTTTGGAGTATTTTGTCAAACACAATGTGCTGATAGGGGAACTGCAAAGGGAATTGTCAAAACTGCCTGGCCTTCATGTGCTCTGAATATTTCAAATTTCCAGACCTACAAGTTGTTTTAAAAAAGAGAAGAGAGGAGGAAAACAAACACAGCACTTTTCTACCATGCAAAATTTTATCCTTATTTAGGTTCTAATTTGAAGAACAGAACTCAGTGTTCTAAGTAACAGAGTAAGAGATGAATATGTTAAAAAACACAAAAAAAACCCATGCAGAATTAACAATATAACATAAGCTTTGGCCTGACCCAAATTTTGCTAGCCTTCTCAGAGCTGAACTGGAAAATCCTCTTACAGGCTCAGCTTGAGCAGAATTTATGTTGATTTCACATGTGTTTTTCTTGAGGGGGCTGCATATTCCTCCTTTCCACAAGGTTGGAAATTCACTGCAATGACTTCCAGAGCAGTCATCAAGCTTGGAAGATTTCACTGTAAGGGAAATTCACACTCACATTAAAAAAAAAAATATTCCTTGATAGTAGGATGTTTAAAGTCCTAGTCATTGTCAGATGAGAGGCACCAGTTACCCAGCAATTTCAAAAACAGGCTTCCAGTCTTCTAATTTACCTTTCTCAAGTGAAGGGTAAATTGCCCTGATTTCTTGGCTCTCATATTCTGTCTGCTTTTTGGTATGTTTTTTTCCTGAGTAAAGGGTACATGAGACCTAGTTTTGTCTCTGTGAGTTTTATTCCAGGCAGGGCTAGTAAAGGAAAAGGCAATATTTCCTTGACTAAAAGATGCCACAGGCAAGAGTTGATGAACTTCAAGACATGCAAGTCCCTCACCAGGTGTGTTTGGGACATGTTTGAGAGGAGAGACAACAGGAAAGTGAAAAACATGGGAACATGAAAATGAAAGGAAGAGAGGAGTAAGGAAAACAAATTATAGCTCTTCCAGGTGTAAAAAAATCCATTTAGTAGCTGATTTGCCCCATCACACATTAAGCTTGGTTCATTCAGGAGAATTGAAGAGAACTGAAAGAACAGAGAACTGAAGCTTGACATTCCAACTAGTGAAGAGCATTTCTCACATCAGAAATTAACTTCTGGGCTCTAGTGGAAGAGAGAAAAGGGACACAGAGCAGAGAAGTCAGCTCATTGCTGAGCTGCTTCCTGCAGCTGACGGAAGATCAACCCAGTTCTTGCGCTTTTCCAGAAAAAGAAACTTAGTATGTACACTTGTAGGGGGTAATTCATGCCACGTGTCCTACTTTTGGCATTTCCCATCCTCCCTAGAAAAAGTGTCCAGTGTGAACATATTTCCCTTGCCATTTAGCAGAGCTCTTCATACAGGCTCTATAGCTTATCTTCCATATCACCCAGGAATTCCAACATCACTATTGCTTGCAAAATTCCCATCTCTCTTCTTTTCATCTAATGCCACAATTGTCTCTTGATTTGCCTATAAATCAGATACTAAAACCTGCCTTTTAGCCTTTGCAAAACATGGCTCACCTGCAAAGCTCTTTGAAGCCTCAGCATACAAAATCCCAGATTGTCACCCTGATGTTCTGTGCCCCTGGTGCAGAAGTGGGCCTTCCACACATCCGCATCATTTTCAGCTTGCTTTTTAACACATCCAAAACCCTGCAGCTGGACCAATGAGAGATCAAATCAGTGGAATAATCAGAGGACAGTCCCACACCTGTCTTTGCTGTATTATACCAGCTTCTTACCTCCTCAGGCAGCATAAATGTGGCACCAGTTGGCCACCATCCTCCATGACTGGACTAATTTCAAATACAGTGTAAACAATTATTCTGTACAGATGTGCAGCAAAATCAAATTATCAATTTTTTTCTCTTTAGTTTTCACATAAAGGATAGCAGGCGTAGTGTAATAAACTAATTTGATGGGATTCATCAATAACAACACTATTTCATAAGGGGCATAAATAGCTTTTTATGGAGTTTTTTCCCCTATAAATTCAATAGGAATATATCAAATAGGACAGCCTCAAATTTCATTTAGATTTTGTTAGAGGAATCTTAAGGAACAGTGTTTCACAGCAGAGTATAGGCAGTGCTGCTCCATCAACAGAACCCAGCTCCTCTCTTCATCTTTGAAATCTCTGGACTTTCTTTCAGGGATTCTCTATCAAAAAAAAAAAAAAGAAAACTTAGATAGTGATTATTCCCAATCAAGTAAAAAACTGTGAATTCATCAGTATGCACAGGTCTTAAGCACATACTCTTGTGCACCTCACTAGAAGTTACATGGTGTATTTAAGCCTGCATCCATGGGGGTCTAAGACTCACCAAGCCTTAAAACTTTGGTTAATAATCTTTAACACAGATAAAAATCAGGGTTGGGAATTCACACACAGCTTAAGAAGAAGCAAATGATGATTTAACTGAGCTGGTTCCAGAACTTTTCAGAAATACTCATAACCCAATGAATGCCAGAATTGCAGGGCTTTAGTCATATGTATCTGTTTTCATGACAGATCATTGCACATGTGTGGTAATTTAGGAGAAACACCCTTTTTTTGTATGCGCCTCAAGACAATATTTGGTTGTGGTGTGGCATGAGTGTTTTCAGAATACCTAAGTTATTACAAAAGGTAAAAACCTCTTCTGCTGTGTACTGATCAACTGGAAAAAGCTGTCCACCAAAACTCCTACTATCTCTAGCAGAACTAGGATATCATCCTGGCATCCACCTTCCTGGCTTAGTGCATGTTAACATACTGTGCATGTCTACAGTCATCCTTTGAAAATAAACGTTACTGGATAGAAAGGTACTGAGCTTATCCAAAAGAGCAGTAAGCAAAAATGAGCCATCGTGAGATGGTGAGATCTCTACCGTAGGTAGAGATCTGTGGCGCTGCAGCTCTGGAGACCATATCAGAGGATAATACTGTGGTGGATATTCAGGGAAGAAAACACAGAAAGATGAGACCCAGCAAAGAAGAGACAGACAGATGACACTGCCATCCCCAGCCAAAAGCCTTCTAAATTTAAAACATTATTTTTAAACATGCTACGAAAAGCTATTCACTGGTATAATTTCTGTCTTCTATATATTCTATATATATATTTCCTGAAGTACTTGATATCTGTTATTTAGTAATAAATATAAAAAATAACAAATAAGACAATACCCTTATGAAAGTTTGCTATTGCAAAGGTGTGACTGAAATAAAATCCTTCTTACCACAGGAAATTATGACAGCTGAAACATCAAGGGACCCTACAGAGTGGAAGGATCCCAGGGTTTCTGTTCTGCCTTCTCCATGCTTTAGCAATAACTACTTGCATTCAAAGGCAGGTAGAGGGTAGTGGTGGTTACATTGAAAGCTAGCAAAGCCAAAAGAACATTTATCCATAAAAATCTGAAGGAAATAAATCAATCTTAACTTACATGCTATTGTGTGAATATATACATGTGCATATATAAATACATATATGTTTTGAGTGTGTGATTCTAAAAGAACTGGGGGAGGGAAGACACATGAAATACATTTAATCCTAAAAGTTTGCTTATATAAAGCGACAAGATGTCAAGGGTTTATTTACTGAAGTTTCTTTCACTGGCATTCTTAATGTTTGCTTTTTAAATTTTAAAATCATGTGCCTTGTTTCTATTCATTCCTCAGCCTGACCTTCCTAAAATGACCAAGCTGATATTATGATTAATGAGCCAATTATTTTCATCTGAGACATGGAACAAAACAGATAGCCTATTCCCCTCCAATTTACTTTTTTAATAAATAGTGCCCCTGCCTCCTTTTTTTAACCACTGAAAGTTCATGATGGATTTCCTATGCAACTCATTCCCTAAATTAATAGGATCTGAACAGGGCAGGCTAGAAATGTAGGGGTTTAATTACCTTTGCTATTAAAAAAAGATGTAAATACAACTTTACTAATCTGAAGTGAGAAACGCTCAGAAGGGAGGCTGACAGGAGTGCAACAAGGAAGAAAACATGCACTTGAAAACAGTCACCCTCCCTACAACACTAAGTGAAGCTTTCTTCCCTTGTCTTCCTGAGGCACACTTTCACCATTTATTCCATAAAATGTCTTTTAAGTATATAAGCAAGGTACAGTTGCAACAAAAGAATATGAAAAGTATTTTTTTATAAATTAATTCTAAGCCATGTGGACTGTACATTTGTAGAAGGAAGGAAAAAAGGGAAAGAAGAAAAAAAAAAAACCCAAAAAACAAAAAACCAACAACTGTGTGGGAAAAGCTTTCTCCATCCAAGAAGCACCACAGTTAAACAAATAAATAGACTGGAAAGGCATCAAGGGAAATTCATTATATTATACTCAAGAGACAATTTAATAGCAATAATGGAAACTGTACAAGGACCGTGACTTCTAAACTACAGGTCTTGAGAATCTCCTGCCTCCTTGAACAGCTGCAAAACACCGATTCCTTGTCCAGCTATGGAGCCTTTGGCAATTTGGTGTCTGCTAGTGCTTGCTGCAAAGAACTCCACTGCTGATGGGTGCAGACAGCAGCACAGACAGCTCTGAGCCTACCTGTGATAAGACACAGTTTGATATGCAGAGTAAACACATTGCTTTCCTTTAGCATTTCTCTTTCTTCGGGCCTGGAGTTTCATTTTCTTTATGACAGCTTATGAAAGACAGGAGAGAGAGGCACCTTCAAGGAAGTGGAGATAGCAGTTTGCAACTCCCAGTTAAAAAAAAAAAAAATTATTTTACTCTGTGTACTGCTCTGAGTACCAGGCCCTCAGCAAAACACCCTCAAATAATGATGATGACAACCCAGGAACCCTGTCCTGCAGCATTTCATTTGGAGATCTAGTTCTGTGCTCTTGTGGTGCCTTCCACTGGAAGATTTCCCTTTCCTCTATGACCTAATCACCAATATACCTGACAAGGATCAGCTCGACAAATACCCAAAAAACCCCAAATCCAAAACCACAACCCAACCAAAAAAACCAACAAAGGGCAGATTATGAAAATACCTTCCCAATGTCACTCATCAAGTCTGTCAGAGATAATAACAGAGTCAGACTCAGCCTGAACTCCAGCCAGACACAAAACTTCTTTTCCTCATGCATCTAGTTCGGAGGATCCATAATCTGTTCTAAGAGCCAGTGCTGCAGTTTGCACCATGGCACAGATGGGAGACCAACATACTGAACAGTCCCGGGTCCCTCAGCACAGTGGATGCAAACCACACAGGGCACAAACTCTAGAGTTCAGATATACAAAGATACTGCTTTCCTCATCTGTTTCAGAATGCAATAAATAATTTTTCCCTGTTCAGTGCTGCAGATTGCTTGGACAGCAAATTAAAACCGTCAACACCTTTCTGTGAGCCCCGAATCAATTCCATGCCTGTCTAGGTGGGGATACAGATGCTTGGCCCAGCAGTCAATCTCTTCCTGGTCTGAATAAACAGAGATTCTAGAAAGTACTTCCAGTTTTAAGACTTTTGGTTGATAATTGCATTTGGACTGTGCATCAGCCTATGGAGTGGGAAGAATGCAAAGTTACTGAAACATGTTTTAGAAAACCTGTATCTTACAGGAGTATTTTTGCTACTGACACATACAATCCATTTTTTTGTGATGGATTTCCTATCCCATTTATTCCCTGAATTTATAAGACTATATTAAAATATAGAACGTACGCTTGATGTGTCCTCTTTTATTCTTAGCACGTTATGAGAGTCCACTGTCCTCAGACCCTGATCTCATACCAGTGGCTATGTCATCCCTAAGCAAAGCTTCATAATGATATTTAAGTAATTCTGTTAATTAATAGTTTTCTTTGTCAATTAATAATCGAGATCCTCTATATGCTACAGGCCAGCCTGTCTTATTAATGTTTACATTTGTCAGTGTATAAACAGACATATTTCTTCATAAAAGCTTGAGAAGCAAAAATATTTTATACAGATAAAAAAAATTCTGAAAAGCACACACAGAGATGGGAACAGTACCAAGGCACTCAAATATCTCCAGTGCTGAAAGCAGAAGAAAAGGACTTGCTACAGAATACTAAAATATAAAGGAAAATCCTCATAATCTTTCAAGAAGATTTTTTTTTTGATCTTCAGCTGAAAGCAATTCAACTGTTCTTTCTGATGAATTGCAAAATCCTATAGCTGAAGTCAGTCATGCATAGTCTTTAGGAAATGAGAAAAGAATAGTTTGAACTTTGGAACTCCATACAGAAATTAGAAGAAAACTCATCTTAATGGAAAGTTACTTTCCAGGATGATTCTGTGCTCTAAATTAACGCTGACTTTTGAAGAGTCCTGGAGAGACCTGTGCCATTTCAGCAAGCACTAATTGATATTTACAGAGTGCTGCTAAATGGGGTTATCACCATCTTAAACAGCTCCAAAAGTCAGACAGATTAAGCACAAATTGAGGAAACCTTCTCTTCAGTACCTTTTTCTTGAAGTAAGTGAAGTTGAGGTTCTGAAATTGCTTTATTTCAAGAACTACAAAAATAAGAAAAATATTAGTAACTCTACACCACCACCAATACTGAAAACTATCCTGGGTTTGAGAAAAACTCAAGACAGTCTGCACCAGGCTGTCACAGACTACCTTTTAAAGGTTCCTTTATTCTCAATCTTTCCATAAAACTCCAGCATTTATGACCTACCCCCAATGTGGAAATAGAAGTGACCAAATTTTCAAAAGAAAATCTGAAGTCATTAGCAATTACTGAAAATTTTAACCACAGCTTTTAAATAAATAAGTGACCCGTTTAGGGCACTCAATTACAGTTTGCTAAAATGCTAATAGATGTAGCCCTTTTCTTCACCCTTCCCTCTCACCTCTTGAACTCCTTGAAATGCACTAGCTGAACAAGTATTATTTTAAATCTCTTATTTTCTCTGTTCAGAATCTTCATATTTTAGCACTCTTCCAGTACTCAGAAAGAGCAACCATTTTGTTCTCAGCCATTAAGTCTCTAATAACGCTGCTTGTGTTTTATTTGAAAGAACAAAACACAAATCAACAGTACCAAGAAAACAAAACCAAACCAAACCAAACACCCCAGCAAAACCCAAGAACTCAACCCAAATCAAACCCCACCAATTCTGAATTTCCATGCTCAGTTACAAATGGAAAACCTATGAACAGATTCTGGTGACAAGGATAGAATTTTAACACAGAATATGGCTTAAGAAAGAAGTAGGACAAAAGGGTATGGTGATTGATTCTGAGCTGCATGAAAAGAAAAGAAAAATATTAGTAGTTGCCCAATGGACTTAAGAGTTTGACATAACATCACTGTTCTTGTATTAACAAGAACAAAAAATACATAATCACTGAGGCAGTACAGAATTTTCTTCCAAATCTGCCTTTCTGTATTAGAAGAGGAGAAAACACTCAGAGCTTGAATGTATGGCGGAAGGTTGATAGGCAGAGACAAATGACAGCTAACGTATCTTTCGAAATTAAGTCCCAAAAATAGAGAACTTAATTCTGCTCCAAGGTAGTATAGAGTATTTAATTTGTTGTAAAACAGGGCCCTTGCATGCCAGCTTATTATCTGAGATGTGCCAGTCATGGCAGCCCAGTCTTCCCAGGGGCTTGAGCTACAAGCTCAGATCTTCAAACCCTGTTACATTCCTTATTTATGAGCTGATACACTTTGATCAGCCAAGCCAGTCACTCATTTCTCCTCTCTATTTTCATCTTTCATCAAACTCTTGATAAAATTTCATTTCAGACAGGTCTGTAGAGTGATATTATGCTCCGGGCAATTCACTAAAGATTATTTTCTATGTTAATTTCAGAAACAGATAAAAATCAAATATACCCCATCCTTGAATTTTCCTGACAGTCCCTCTCTTCTTGCACAAAGGCACAACCACACTCTGTAAAGATTAAACTCAATAACACATCCTCACACCCACTGGGAGAAAATATTCCTCATCTTTCAATAGACTAAGAGTACATAGGAAATGGCATAAGCAAATTCAATACATATTATAAGCACACAAATTTAGCTGCACATTCAGGTACTTTTCTTCAGAAGAGTAGTAGAAGGCTTTTGTAAGCAGTTGGCAGATTTTCTATTTAATTTACTGTTTCACAGGGGATGGGGTTAACTAACAGTGTGACAGGCTTTGATCAGATGGCAATCAATATTGCAATCAAAAGCAGAATATATAGAACACAGAAAGAGTATGAAGTGCACAGCCAAGTGCAGTCATTGCAAAACCCTCTGCATCACACATGGAGGAAACAGGGTGCTCTGTAAGGCTCCGGGGATTTTTAAATTATTTTATAATACTGCATGTTTCTTAGAGAAAAAAAAATTAGGAACTGTGGCATTAAGTTTATTTCAGAGGCAAGGGGCTGAGAAAACTTCTTTCCCTAAAATATTCCCCAGTTAGAGGCAGCAACTGTGGATACCTGTGTCTCAAAGACCAAAAATGGACATTTTTTGGTGGTTGTCCATTACTGAATAACAGTAGCACAAAGAGTCCAGTTTTAACAAGAAACTACTCAGTTATTCTACTCATATTCAGAGATAAAGAAGTACAAAAGAGACGTGAACTGTAGTTGCTTCTGTCTGTTGCTGCTGAGCTCTGTACAGCTCTTAGTGCCTGACAGAAATTATTAACAGAAAAGCCTTTCAATTTTGAAAAGAAATGCTGCGGATCTCAGCTGTGATTTTTTAAGCTTCCAGCACAGTCAGTTTTAAGGAGGGGGAAGGACAGAAAGAGGAAGAAAAGTCTTATTTTTGTCTCCTGAAATGGGAAGACCATTTCTTTCCCAGCTATATGTGTGAGGGGATAAGTAGGTTAGAGATGTCTTGTGCTCTTTACCTCAGTGCAGCTTCTGGGAAAGTAGGCACTGGCCCAAGAAAAAAATCAAGGTAAGTCCATTTCCACTTCTTACATACTGAAAGACCTTCTTATGGTCCTCATTTCCCTTTCAAGTGTCATAAAATTAAATAACAAATATCCACAACTCCATAAGAAAACTGTATCTAAACTACCACAGCCACTGATTGGACTGCCAGAGTGTGAATGTTATTACAGTATCGACAAGGCATGATCCTCTTCATTACTTAAGTTGGCAGTTTTACTGTAGTGTTAGAATTTAAAGTGTGGTTTTGTGCTTTAACCCCAGCTGGAAACCAAGCCCCACACAGCTGCTCACTCACTCCCCCCACAGTGGGATGGGAGAGAGAATCAAAAGCGAGTAAACTCATGGGTTGAGATAAAGACGGTTTAATTGGCGAAGCAAGAACAGTGCACTCGATCAAAGCAAAACAAGGAATTCATTCCTGGCTTCCCATGGGCAACCATCTCCATCACAGAACAGTGACTTGGTAAATCAAACACCATCACTTTGAACATCCCCTGTCTGACTTACTCCTTCTTCCCCCAGCTTTATACACTGAGCATGACCCCACGTGGTGTGGGACATCCCTTCGGTCAGTGGGGTCAGCTGATCCAGCTGTTCCAGCCTTCTCCCAACCTCCTGTGCACCCCAATCCCCTCGTTGGTGAGGTGGGGTGAGAGGCACAAAAAGCCTTGATACTGCTCAGCAGTAACCAAAATATCCCTGTGCTACCAACTCTGGTTTTGTTGCAAATCCAAAACACAGCCGAGTGCCAGCTACTGTGAAGAGAAGTAACCCCATCCCAGCCAAAACCAGCAAGTGTCCATTTTCCTTCTACGGATGATGGGCCTGTCAAAATCTTCAATCAAGGCTCAGTTATTACAGTCCTACAAGCCTTAGCTGCTGGAGCTGTTCCAGCTCTAAAAATTGAAATTCATTGCTGATGTGCTACAGCAGAGTAAGTCAATACACCACCTGCTTCAGCACCTCATTTCCTCATTAGAGATGCTCCACAGAAAGTGAGCTTTCCTTCTGTCACACCCAAAGAAATACACACTACATTGGACTGGAAGGATACACATTGCACAGGAACGTGGCCCTTAGGCTGACCA
Organism: Dicrurus megarhynchus; assembly: GCA_013399195.1. Classification (NCBI taxonomy): domain Eukaryota; kingdom Metazoa; phylum Chordata; class Aves; order Passeriformes; family Dicruridae; genus Dicrurus; species Dicrurus megarhynchus. Next base: position 168,329 of record VXAD01013329.1, read on the forward strand.
GAAGTATGTAATAGAGACCCAGTACGTAGATTAAGGAACGAATTTTGGCTTATAGAGTGTGGTGTTACAAGAAAAATGAAGAAAATTGGCAATGCCAAAGTTTCTATACTACTTGAAGTCAGACTGAAGAATCCACAGACTAATCCGAATATACCTGTGCCAAGTTTGCACCTAGCTCAAGTTTTTGTTGTTTGACCTCATTTGTGGTCTTGTTGGAAATCTATTACTCCATTAAAATGAATAAATAAAAATTTTTGAGTTTAAATCAAACTGTTCACTTGAGTACAAATCTCAGTACTCAAACTCTAAGGTTGCTTAGAAAACTCAGTGCTTGAAATCCAGCCTTTTCCAAGATGTTAAAGTAGTCACCATCAACATGGGTATAGGACTGTAGAATACCTGGTTCAAAAAAACCCGACATATATGGTTCATATTTTATAAAACAAATTTCTCATATTCTGTTAAGTTCGGAAGAGAAAGGGAATAACTTTTGCCACATCAAGGTGTAAACCCTATTTAGTGTATTTATTGAAATTGATGGTATACTTCAGGAAAAAACAGCCCTTTGCCATATATTTAGGCCATATTTCTCCCCTAATAGTTTCTACCATAGCTTTCTCTGTCTTCTTCATTTTTGAAGTTTCTAGACACAGTTCTACAATATCATCACAGGATATTTAAACAGTGCTTTGTTGTATTAAAACTAGAAGTTACATTAGTATAGGGAATCAGAAGAATCTCCAGAATATTTTCTCATGTCACACCATGACTTTTTTTATTATTATTATTTTTTAAATAAAATTACAAACCAAAAAACCCCTTAATCATACACTGCCATGCCAACCAAGGCAGAGTTTCAAAGCTGTAAAAATAGAACAGGCACCAAGCTGTTTTCCCAAGCTGTAATTGAAAGCCAGCTTGGCAGGAAGCTGTGTTCTACTGGAACATGACAACTCACACTACTTGTTTAATCCTTGCCATCACCAATACAAGTCTGCATCACACAGCTGGGGATTTCTGGAGGGACCTGTGGTGCTTCTGCCACTGGATGTGCCTTATGCCATCAAGATCACAGAAGGAAACCTGCAATTTCCTTCTGAAGTAGCTTGGAATACTGATCTCCCCAAACAAAAGTGTGTTGTTTTGGTTGGGGAGGGTGGTGGATTGGGTGGGTTGGAGGATTTTTAATGCTTCAGGAATTGTTACTCATAGCTTACTGCAAGAGTCAAATAAAACCGAGATCCCGACTCAGTAACCAGTTGGGTTAATAAATCAAACTGCTGTAAGTCTGTATAAAAGCATAAATATGACAAGATCAAACACTCTCCCTGGATATTATTGCATGTCTTTAAGAAATCTAAAAGATTTGCTACTCATATCAGATAAGACTGGAACCAAAATTCACTAAAAGCAGTTGAGATCTGGACACCTGCTTTCATTGAGCTGATAATGTTTCCAATGAAGAACAAAAAACAAGCCAGCTGACAGCTAAGCTTAAGAAAAAGAAAATGTACAGCAGCCAAGGTGAAAAAAATGTGCATTTTAACAATTTATAAACAGGACATTAATCATTTCATTTAGCTTACTGCATGCACTTCTAGAGGGGAACCCATCTGTTGTATTTTATAAGCACACCTTAGAGTGAAATGAATTATGCTTTGCAGTCAATAAAGAAAAGTAGATGTAAGCAAGGGAGTAAAAAAAATGAGTTAAGTGACTACATGTGAACCAAGGAGCACCATTCATTGCTACCATTGTGGTAACCCATTCCTAAAACACAGCCTGTCCTTTACTAACTCTGCACAGCACAAGAAAACACCACATATAAAAGACACCACTATAATCTGTCAGGAGTTTCACTCTAAAACATAAACAAGCAATGGATCTCAGTTCCACTGACAGTTTAATTTTCCTCTCTTTCAGTCTGAGGAAATTATAATTTCAACCTCTCACATCACATCTGGGGCAGCTTTTTGATCTTGCAAGCACACTTGCCATTGTTTCGAAAATATAAAACGAAACAAAATTTGTCTCAATCACATGCAACAGAGCTATCCTGATCAGTGTAGGTTTGATGTGTCCCCAATAAGTAACATCACCCCAAAATCATAGTAATGATCTCCACTACATAAACTGAGATTTCACAAATTGAGTTTGTTCCCAGGACATGCTGAGCACATGCACCAATACCTCTTGTCAGTGTTTTATAGCAGCCCCTGGTTCTGCAGTGCTCATGTATCATTAATTAAACCAAGTTCTCATGTAAACTGAAGAGACAAGGGTTCTGAGAAATCAGTTCCACATACAGATCCATCACACTGACAGCTGGGCCTAACTTTGCAGTTCTGGGCAGGGGACTCTGGGGCAAAAGACACCACTGTAGAAGAAAAAGGAGTCTAATTCTGGTCATATGCCAGACCAAAGAAAGGATAACTCAATTCTCAATGCAGATAGCATTACAGCTAGCCTGAAGTTTGCTGCCACAACTCCAAACTGTATTTGAATTAATGTGACATTTTAGGAGTGTTTTTGTTTGGTGTTTTGTTGTTTTGTTCGGGGGTTTTTGTTATGTTTTGTTTGTTCATTTTAATTCTGTTTGTTAAGTGTGAAAATGCTGAGATCCTCCACACTCAGGGCACTTAAAAATGATAGGTTGTCTACACAGCAACAGCATTTTCTTTGCCCCCTCAGGACTTCTGTGTGTCAAGCTGACCCTGCTTCCTTTTCCTGAACTGCAGCTCTGCACCCCAGAGTATGCTGACCTAAATGCAAATCCTTTCTCCTCAATTCTGTCCAGTCAGCTACTTCCCTCTGGAGATAAAGGCCTCCTCAACAAAAAGATGTTCTCACTGCACTGTGCAGAGGGTGAAGGTCTCCACTGAGCAAATCACCAGCTGAGCTTGTATTATATACACACATGCACACTTACATGTGTGTAGGGGAGCTATGCTGTTTCACAATCCCGACAACTTAATTTAACAGAACCGAATCTCAATAAAGACACATGCCACAGCCCACACAAGGTTTTCCTTTCCCACTATTTCTAATAAAACATTTTCAAATTGGAGAACACGCTCATGGTGAGCTACACATCATTTTCAACTGTTGCCTTCATTCATTTGAATTCCTACTATATTTGATTTTAAGTGCATATACTTCAAATGCAGCTTCTCACTATGGATATCAAATGCTCTTATGGAATGTTCCAAGTACTATACATAAGCAATTTATTTCCCTCTATTTAAGAGCAGTAAAGTCACTGCAGCATTTTTGGTTGATGTTAAATATGCAGAATAGTAATCTGCTCAGAAATGCCATGCAGGGTAATCAGAGAAAAGTTACTGACAAACTTGGGAAATACCAGGCTACCTTCAGGGTACTAAAACCAGCTCCTGTCACACTGGCTATCTAATTAGTGAGTACATATTCTTCCTTCCCTAGAAGGACTGTCTTCTCATTCTAACTTTTACAGCTTATTGGACCATGTCAACTCCCTGGTTCAATTTTTTCTTTTTTTAAAAAAAAGACCCCAAACTCTTCCCATGGTATTTTCAACTCATTTTTTCTTAGCTTTGATTGGTATTATAATACATATTTAATTATGTTTTCCTGCTAGACTCCCAACACATGAAGTTAAGAAAGAAGAGGTAGATCCCAGCTGTGCTTTTGGAATGCAAATAGCGACAATCTACCTCTGTATAGTTATCAATAATTAACACCCAGTTACATTCCACTACAGATGCTGTAACAGATGGATCAGAAAAACCTTCATGCCACGTTCTGGGAGGGAGGGAAAAGACTGTAACAAGCTATTTCATCCATGTGGTTTTGCCCCACATCTTTATTCATTTCCTCGTTCTCACCTACTACCCTGCTATTTTAACAACAGGTGCTACTTTTAGTAAGTATAGGAAGACTGTATGATACAATCTTGATATTCTTTTAAAATTAGCAGGGTGTCTCGAGTTGGTGCTTAATTTGCACTATTTTGCCTGTTTGCTGTCCGTAGCAATCCTTGCAGTGTGTTCCCTCCTGAAGCATGTTGAGCTCTGGAAACATAAAGGCTTTTTCAAGCCAGAGTCAGTTGGTCTTACTTGCACTTCTCACACACTCTCTTGTGTTTAGAAGAAGAAAGTTAACAAAGAAACAATAAACAAAACAACTCACAAAAAAAACCCTTCTTCTTTTTTTTCAAACTATGCAATAGGCTGAGCATCTGTTGCCTCAGAACTCATTCCACATTAGCTTCTACTGTCTTTAACTACAGTCACTAAATTGGACTAAAACCATTCTATCTAATAATTAAACAAATTACCAAAATATCACACCACTATTAAAGCAAGAATAATATTCCAATTCAAGAATTAAAAGTTTATGAATTCTCCAGCCATAAAAATCTTAATTCAGACTGTGTGTAAAGAAACTACAAAATACTCTTCCCCTTATCAGGGCAGGCCTTATGTTGTTAAAAAGCTTTAGTCTGTTGCAGGTTTTTATCTTCAAGCTTTTTCATTCCTAGCTACAACTACATGTGTCAGCAAGTCAGTGGGACTGCATGCAGAGTTTAGAAGCACATGAAAATTTAACTCCTTCAAGTTAAACAGTAAACAGAAACCTTTGGCTACAAGGCTTCATTTTTAGCAGAAAAGCAGGAGTTAGAGTTTTTGTTCTTAAAAATCCACTTCCTTCCCCTTCCTTCTAATTCTTCAAATCCAAAGCACCAGCCATATAAACAGCAGTGTCTGACAACTTCACATCTCTTGCTGGCATTCCTGATAGATATGACTGAACTGGATTTTATTTAAATGCGTGACACCGCAAAGGGAAGAGATGAAGTGAGAAGAATTTATGCTGTCTTTGCAAATACTGGCAATACACTTAACTAAACTCAAAAATAACCAACAAAATTGATACCTAGATTCTAAAAGACGTGCAGTTTTAGGGGTGCTATCAGGTACTCACAATTACCATTTTCCTGTTACGCTCTTGTAAAATAACAATGATTCCTGTAATATATTTCACCTTCTTGCTGTCTGTCAGGAGAGCTGCAGATTAGACAGACCAGCTCTTTCTAGTCAGGCCATTAGGACTCAGGGATAAGTTGTTTACTACTGCTCAAAGGCACTCCAGGACATTTTCTCTCATCTCCCACCACCCAAATAGACATGCTCAAAAAAAATTGCTTCAGGAGAAGTTTAATGTTTCTGGAAGCTCTGACTTCAAGAAAACCCTGCCTCTCCTGAGCCTTGCTTAGCAATTTAGATCTGTTAGGTAGGCTTAGAGCACTGCTGAAACAGGATTCAAGGAGAAAAACCTCTGGTTTAACACTACCTTGAGCAGTTTTTATCTTTACTGACTTAAAAGAACCTGTCTCTGATGACAGTGGGAGCATCATTTGCTCCACTGAATAAACTGTCAAATTCAAAACAGCAACAGACAGTAGAGCTGGCTATAGCCAACATAAAAAGAAAACCCCTGCGGCAACACTAAAATTTAAGGACTGATTCAGTCACATCTAGAGGTAATGGGGAAACTAATGAGTTGGAGCTTTGGACCCATTCACTTTCAGTGTAATTCAGGCTGCACCTTTAATTAAATGAGAGACTCTACTATAAGCACTACTTAGAAACTACTGAAAAAGAAGATGGGGAGAGATGAAGTCTCTTTCCCCCCCTCCCCATTCCTTTTTATGTTCTCACATCTGACAAAACCGATGTCCTAGCTGCTTGGAACAAAAATTCTGCTGTTTTTGCTTTTTAGGAATTTTCTGATGATCTCTCAATGGGAAATTGAGCAAAGTCAGGTCCCAGTAACTAAAGTGTCAATCAAAATGAAAAGAAAGATGATTCCCTTAATGTCTTTTTCTTTATGTTTAATTACTCCTTGTACCTTCTCACAAGGGGTTAAACTAAGCTGGCTTATACTAAAGGCCTCACAATCCGCAGGTCTTTGACACAGAATTTGAAAAACAGGTCTAGTAAATCTCAGAAAAGCAGAGCATTCTTCTAAAAAATGAAGCTTGAAAAAGACCTTCTGCTCCTTAAATCCCAGTCCTCAATTAAAGATGGAGAGCTGAAGGGACTAAGTACATGTTTGTGTTTAATTAAGGCAATCTCTACCTTTAAGAATAACAGAAGAGTGTTGTTTTCATTACATGTCTTGTGCAAACCTAACCTTTAGACAGGGGCCTCTAAAAACATCCTAATAACTACAGCACATTTAAGAATTTTGATCTGGTTAGAGAAGTTTGTGATGTATAGAATTCTAAGCATATACTCCGAGCTGTAATCTTAAAAGATTAAGAGCCCATCCTTTTACCAGTAATGGAGCTCACCAGCTGAAGAGTTTATTTCAAGATCCCTGCCAGAGTGAGTAACAGTCAACAATTTCTCTCGTGCAACCTAAATATACTATTCCCTATTTCATTTCCTGTTTGTATCTCTTACTCCAAAGGATGCTTTTAGGACCAAGAATATATTGCTTGTTTTCTGTGAATGGGAAGCACAGAGCACAGTGTTCTGTAGATGTTAACAAGACACTGATAATTTGAGTCAATGGTACTACTTGATATCCGTCAGATGGAGAGATGCAAAGTTGCGCTTTCTCTCTGTAGAATCATTCATGTGGAGAGGAAAAAAACCCCCAAAAATAAACCAATGTATTTTTCTGCTGACTGGAGAACCCATCACAAAATACTTGTCCAGTCTGATGCTGAATAAAACACAGATATGAGATACTCTTGTGGATAAAAGCAGGGATAAGTATAAAACTGAAACCAATGAATCTGAAACACCTAAGCAACGAAACAGTTGGATAAAAACTGTAATGTAATTGCTTGCAGGATTATTTTAGCTTCACTATGTTTGCAAATAAACACAAAAATTACTATGGACTATTGAAGAATCTATCAGACTATCAAGACTCTTCAATATTTGAGAGTCAATTTGACAGCTCAATTACCTGAGAAAAACTTACTTGACCATTACTAAACACACTTAAATCCTGAAAGTTCATATTTACAGAGCAGCAAACAGAAGCTTAGACTCTTGCCACCGTTTCAGCTCCAAAAGCTTCTAATATAAAATCATACTAAAGGGAAAATAAAAGCTACTCAGTACTCTTTTAAAAAAACAATAACATGAGTACAAAATTAAAGCAGTAAGTCTTGTCTGTATAAGGCTTTGTGTGGTATCTGCACACATTAACTACAACATTTTAAGCTGCATTCTGAACAGTTGCCTGCAAATGTTCTTTCAGAAATCATCTGAGATGCTGCTCTGCAAGATGAAGAGTCTGATTCACTGAATTAAAAGAAAGAGATACCATTGAGTCATGGTAGCTGAGTCATTGGGTAGTTATGTTTCTATCTAAAACAATTTTTAAATCACTTGAAGATACTCAAAATAGTAAGGATTTTGAAGCAGAAGGGAAAATATTAATTCAGAAATGCAGATCTTCCTTTTACACAGATCCCTTAGGCACAAGGGGATACATGAGGAAAAGAGTTCTATAGATGTCAGATTTTGTAAGCAGGAAATATACAGAAATAGAGTGCTTCCCAAATATTTCTGCTAGACAACTGAAGTTATTAAGCATAAATCAACTACTGTTCCTGATACTTTTCACTGTATTTCATTTCTTTGGCTGCCTATACACAGCTATAATTCTTTTCATCACTACTGTAACAATGTCACTGCTGGTATTCAATTGAGTTTTTAAGGATTCTAGGGCAATTCATGCCACTTTGTGGGTTTAATTAATTTAGAGTGCTCAAAATGGGGGAAAAAATGAAGAGAGCAACCAGCCTGTTCTTCCTGACCCCAGCTTTTTCAGTCTTACATCTGCCTTCACTGCACAGTAACAACTATCCTTATTCTCAGGTATTTTACACACTTTTAATACAGAATTACCTTTATAACCTGCTACACCTCTGAACAGAATGAGAGAACTGCAAATGGTCATCTACTGATTTCAGCACTGAAAATATTCCTCCTAAGATTTAAGCTTCATCTTATAATAACCCCTTGCAGTGGTTTGGTTCAAAATGCCCATTACTTACTTATTTTCCTTCTGTGAGATAAGAACCAGGAGAAAAGCAAAGCAGGCACAAAACTTAAACCTTAAAAGCATAAAGAAGTTTATTAACAGAACTAAAAAGCAGGAAAAGAAGTTAGACTAAACCCTCAGAACACTTCTCCTCCCCCCACCTTCTTCCCTCCTCCCACCGACAACGTAAAAAAACAACCCTCAAGGTTTTCCAGAGTCAGTTTACCATCTCTATAATAACCTTTCTCAGTCCACTTAGGGAGAGGAGTCTCTCTTGCTCATGCTATGGAGACATCTCCACACGAAAACAGTTAAACAGTTCTCTTGTGGACTCAGCGTCACAGCAAGGCAGCCACCCGGGATGGTTTCTCCTTGCCTGTGAAAGTCCCTTCCCTCAACTTGCAGCTTTCCCCACAACTGCTTGCGAGGGTTTCATCTTTAGCTCATGGGGTACCATTTTAAGGATGAGCTGTTCAGAAACAAAAGTTCTCTTTACCCATCTGTGGGTGCATATTCATCTCTAGGAACAGAGGCCCTCCTCTTCTCCAGCAGCGAGAGGGTCCTCATCTCCTTCAAAACAAAAGTTCTTTTCACCTGTCTGTAGGTGCATCTTTATCTCTAGGCACAGAGGCCCCCTTCTTCTCAGGCAGCAAGAGGGTCCTCATCACCTTCAACTGAAAAGGCACAGAGGCCTTCCTCTGGGAGCAAGAGAGTCTACATCACTTTCAACTCTCTCTGTTAAAACTTCTCATTAAATCACAGCTACTTCAGTAGTTGCTTAATGCAGCACAGGTACTTTTACCCATGGTTGCGGTTTGAACGCTCTGTCCCCCCATGCTTTCATGAAATTACAATGGGTACACTGATATATTATAGTTCATCACCACAGCCTTACAAGAGAATTTCAGCTTCCAGGAGAAGCATCTCCTCTTTCTCCTCTCTCAGGGTTTCAGCTCCTCCTTCTTCGCTGACTTTGGTGTCTCTGTGCTGTTTATTTCACGTGCCTTCATCTGTCCTTTTCCTCTGACTCGGGAGAGGATTGATGTCTGCAGGCTTCATCTGTTCTGGAGAAATCTTACAGCACTAAAAGAGTTAATCTCACCCGGCCTTGCAGCTGGAATTCGCTTATCTCTCCTTGCCGGGCAGCAGCAGTGGGTGAGGGGGGGCATGGCCCGTCCGGAGCAGCTGAGGGGGCCTGGCCCGCCCGAAGCAGGGCTGGGGCCGGAGCAGGGCTGGGGGGGCCGGGCCGGGCCGCAGATGGAACAGGGCCGCTCCAGGGTGGGCTCCTGGCCGGCCCGGCCGGGCCGAGCAGGGCCCGGCCCCGCTGGGCCGTGCCCCGGGCCTCCTCCAGTTACCTGTCCGAAGGCCGGAAGTCAGAGAGAGCTTCCCGGGCTCTGTTCGTTCTTAAATGTGAATCCCAGAGGCGTACCAAGCTTCTTAAGTGGCTTAAAGAAGTTGTCAATATTCCAACTAGCCAGTTGATTGGTTAGGTCAGGTCTAGAGAAAGCTGTAAGCACCTCTGTGCAAAAAAATCACTTTTGAGCCTGAAGGAGTCTTCCTTAAAAACTCAAACTATGCTAACCCATGACACCCCTCCAAACAGTAGAAATATTCTAAATCAAAATTAATGCTAGACAGAGATGAACAACAAAGATGCATAGAAATCTGGTTCACTTCTTTCATCCCTTTTTTATAAAGAGGTCCATTCTCCTGATAAGCTGAAGTAGAGACAGTAGTTTTAACTGTTTCCAGAGCACTTATTGTATTCCCTCTGGTAGTCCAGCAACCTTCTTTTTTCTGATACTTCTCTTTCTCACTTCTTTCTTTCCCTAAAGGATCACAGCTTGTCCTCTACCCCAACAACAACAACAAAACCCAATCAAACACAAAAATCCACAATCAGACAAAGGAAAAAGGCTGGGCCTATTCTGAATCACTTACTAAATTGATTCGTCTAGAGTATTTTTCCCACCATCTTTTTTACCTTCACTTTCCCCCCAGCTATATAAAAACAAAACACAGAAAACAAACAAATCCAAATCAAATCAAACCCCAAACCAACAAACATATACACCTCCACCAACCACTTCTGTGCTCAAATCTTGGCTGAAGGTATTTATCCACAAGTTTTGCCAGTTTAATTCGGATTGTAGACTCTAAGAGGCAAGGATATCTTATATAGTCCTTGTAGGCTCCATACGCTTATACTATTCATTCTTCTTATATTAGTACTCATAATATTTTACAACTGTGTGACTAAAAGGAGAGAAATATCTAAATTTCCCTGAAGTTCAAGACAATTTGGCACTGAATGCCCATTTCTCCATTGAAACAAGTAAGCCATACTGCAAATATAGATTCAGAGCTTAATTCAGCTAAAAGATACACTTTCTTCTTGGGTTACTCTTTCATTGCCACTTACTGATATTAAACACCTACGTTTTATCCAGCTATTTCACGGCCTCAAACTTGCATGTACAAAGAGATTTGCAGAGCTATACAAGCATGGGGGGTGCTCAAATACGTGACTCAGAGGGCTCACAGGTTATGTTGAAATTACATTTCTTTTGAGAAGCTTTTCCTCCGGGAGTACCATACCAGGAGAAACACAGTACTTTTCCCGTAGTCTCTTTATAGCTTTGGAGGGATCCATTTGTTTTTCCTTGTTTTTCTAGGAGGACTAATCTTATTCCCTCACCCACATTAATTCCTATTACTTCTCCATTACTGTGCTGCTGCAAAAGTATTTCCATTTGCAGTTCCATACCACTGCTAATGACATTCTTTATGGTCTGCTATATAGAACTTCTGAAGAAATATCTGGAAGTTATTTTAAATTGATATATCAATATTTCTTCTTTAGAGATTTTGCTTTCCCCTTTGAAAGATTTAATCCTCTTCACAGCAACACAAATTCAGACTTTGATGCCAAAAAGGGTTTAAGTAGCTGTTCTGCTAAGCAGGATGTAGAGTTTCTTCAAATGATTCTCGTATCCAATCCATAACTTTAAGGCAAACAAAAGCTTGTCTTCCAGAAAACTGCATTTTTCTAATCTTAAGAAAAAAACACAATGCCAATCTGCAACGAGTTACTGACTTGCATGAGCCATTTTCTGACTTCCTAATTGACTTGAAAACCCAGCAAAAAAACCCCACATCTCTCAAGGGAAACAGAGTTTGCATCTGAATTATTTTTCCAGGCACTTAAAGAGATAAATCAAGAATTTAAAAGAAATTGAGCCAGCATGTATTTCCCAGCAGTCTGCTTGAACTCTGCTCTGCAGGTTTATATAAATTCTTGCTTTCAGACACAAGGATAATGAGAAATCCCCCAAAGGAAGTTCCTCATGAACATCCCAGAGAAAAATCACAGATATCATTACCGAGGGAAAGAGAACTGGTCACATGAAATATAATTATTGAGGTTTTCTCACAATTACATATGTAACTGTAATTTATATTCAGTAAAATGAGTTTTTCAAGATCTTTTTGGTAAACATAAACAATAATATTTCCAACAGTGGGACTCATCCCGGCAGTAAGAAAAATTCTTTGTTTTAGAAAATACATTCCAGGTTTAGTAGAAATGTTTTGACTTCACATGGAAAATCATGAAGTTTTCAGCCCAAAAATTAATCTAATTTTTGAAATTTGAAGTGAGATTCTGTATGATGTCTGTCTCAGGAAGCCTTTGAAAGACTTTATTGAGATAACAGTGAAGTAAAAATGACATCAGTATCATCTTCCATTGGAAGCAAAGGGATTTTTTAAAATTTAAGCTAAAGGATTTGTGAAGCTGGAAAAGTACTCATGGTTCTTATTTTTATTTGTTTAATGATTTGTTCAGAGATTGTTTTAAAGTATTACCATTTAATAAGAATTTTTTTAAATGAACATGTTCACTCTCAGAATATAACACAGTCTCTGAGAAAAAAAGGAAAAACCACATGAAGTGACTGAGTAGTTTCCAAATTGGAGGACATAAACCTTTTCTTGTTGCCCAGCTTTTAGAATGACAACAAGTAGACTTAACAATTTTACATGCAAAAATCTGTAACCAAAACAAGATGCAATAGAAAAATTCAATACACTTATAAGTAATTTTACACGATCTTGAGATTTTGTAAACCTCAAGGGCAAGTCTGCCGAGTTTGGAATTTTACGTCTGTTCTTTGTATTCTACACACTAATTTGGCAGAGGTTCTAGGCCGTCCTGCATTACTTGGCAAGGTCAAACATCTGCCCAGGAACTGGCAGACAAAGAACTGTGTCTCACAGTAGTTCAGCATTGTAAGAAATTATAAAAAAATGGATTTATGCTTAAATAACACAAGGACATCTCTTACAGAATTTATGTTCTACTCAGTGCGGAATACTGCTGTCATCTCGTGAGGAAACCTAGATGTCTATAGAAAAGTTTTTACATTTTTTCACTCTGATACACAAAAAATTAAAGAGACCTTAACTCAGCATCCAGTGTTTTACTGTAGCTTCAGCTTCTAATAATTACAGCAAGTAACCTTTTAGGGTATTGTGGAAAAGGTACTCAAGAATGAAATTAAAATTCTCATACACTTCAATATTATCCATTTCATTACAGACCAGTATAGTGTACGCTATCCAGAAAATATAGAAAATCATAGATGGTCCAGTGTAGAAAAGAAAAGGCAAGCCTTTGAAAGGAGAGAAAGAAGGAGATAGAAGGGACATTGTGAAGCCCCCAATAAACAGTGACTCACACACCCCATAAAACCCCCAGAGAGAGGCTGCAGAGTTCACAGCCTCTGCCTCCAGAAAGCAATGACTGCCTGATTAGAGAAAAATTATTACAGAGAGCTGCACCTTCATCTGTGACCAGAATGAATGAGAAGCCAAGGAACAGCTTCATAAGCTGTGACAACAGGAGACCAAAGCATGTTTGTCCAGACCACACCTGTTTTCATGGGTGGCTCTGTATCAGACCCTTTTGACCACACTAGAACAACAAAGGCTTTATTATAGCCAGGAGTTTTGAAAATTTGCTATGCTTTGAAATTTTGCTATTGTTTTGTCCAGATGCTGGTGTGACTTATTTCAAAGAGAAACTTTGTTTCTAATACATCTTTGATTCACAAAAATGTAAATTTCAGACAAGTAACTACTGTATAGTTCCCGTATCTTAATTATCATAAACTGAAACAAGACTAATTTTTAAGACTTCTCTCATTGGGCTAAGAAGACAGACTAATAAGTGTGGGGGGGTTTAACCTATTTCAGGGGAATCTATTACTCTGATTTTTTAACTCGTGTCCAGAGCAGCCTAAAAAATAGTATTCCTTCTCACATACTTTCATGGCCATGTACACATCTATTTACCTGAGATACAATGTAGAATAAAGGAGTTAGAGCATGTCACCAGATGTTATGTGAATTATGTTAAAAAAACAATACTAGGATAATGACATTTTTAACTCCTCTCTTCTACATTTTGATTCAGCTGATTAAGGCATGTACATGGCCATAAAAAACCCCACAGTTTCAGATAGTCTCCACCTTTTTTGGCACTGGAAAACCTGAAGCAGATACCCTAAGGCAAGTTAATAAATGGTTAATTTTATGTGCAGCAGCAGTATTAAGTCACTATCTCCAAAAAAAGTTCCTATCTTATTTATTTCACCAGAATAATGGCTCTGATTTCACAATTTATTATATCATAAAAGCACCAATGCAGAAGCAGCAGTGGAGAATTGTGACAGAGTTTTATAAACATATTAAAAGTTTATACAGCTTAGAACTCTATGTTGCACTGCAGCAGTATTTCATTACTTCTAAATTAATTGTCCAACCAGGAAGTCATAGATCCTAAACTAAGCTTTCATGACTAGTACAAAATAACAGCATCAACACTACAAGCCCACTACTGACAAGTAGCTGTGCATCTGCAAAGATTAAAGAATCTCAACCCTCCTTGAGCCTTTTCCCTGGAAGCAGCCATAATCACAGACTTTGAAGACAAATACAATGACTCCAGAGAACTTAAAAAGAAAGCCTTTGGGGGAAGAAAAACCACAGGAAAAGATAAGGTTCTCTCTCACAATAGGATAGCAAATTGGATGTACATACTTATCTTCAAATACTTAAGGACTTAAATTCTTCTTTTATGTCTGTACTCATCAGAAACTCAGAAAAAAAATCTAAAGGGCTGTGGGCCAACATCTCCTATTATTCTGTCCTAGGATAGGACAATTAGAAGCACAAATAAGGGGGTCATCGCCCCATTAAGATTAACAGCACAGCTCTGTACAGCTTCCTGTCAGGGCAGTAATTCAGTAAATTAGAGTTTCAGAAGTTTACCTGATGTAAATGAAAGAGAACTTAGAAATTAAAAAAAAAAACCAAGAAGTGGAGACTTGTGGTTATTTTTTTTTTCTTTTTTTGCACATAATAGACAAGCTTTATAAAGTTTTATACAGTAGCTACCTTATCCACTAGTTTTCAAAGGTTTCTAAGTTTAAGATTTTCTAAGTTACCTCATCCTATTTTTAGATAATATCAGTTGTGACATTACTTAAGAAAAAAACTCCAGCCATTGTGCACTCTGAAACTCCCAGGATTATAAAAGTAATGCCTGAACAACACAGTCAAACATGAGCAGAAAAACAGATATTAATCACAGCCACTAACCTTATTACTTCTCTCCAATTCCCTCACAAAACAATACCTTCTCAGGAACTCTGCAGTGTCTTAACTTGCAAGAGTGGAAAAAAATCTGATGCAACCTGCACCTAGCAGTCTGCAGGTGTGTGCAATCCCATCTAACTGCTTGCACCTGGGCATTCCCAACTCTCCACCCCGTGCCCTATAATTTCCCTCTGGAGGGCGCAGCAGGTTGCAATCTGTGTTGTTGATCTGAAATGTTTCACTACAACAGGAGTGGTGCACAGGGCAGTTTTCTTGTTTCCAGACACAGTAGTGTGAGGTACTCACAAAGCTTTGGAGAGACTAAGGACCGGGGCTTTTTTTATGTTTGCTCTAAACAAGAGCTCACGGCTGTTAAGAATCTCACAATTTCTGAATTTAAGTGGGTAGGTCAGTACAAGAATTCCGTTGATGATTTATATTAACTTTTGCCAGACTCCACTGAGAGGAAAAACTGTAAGTATGAAGGACAGACTCATTAGAGTCTAAAGCTGCAGGGAGATGTAAAGCAAGATGTAAAGATGGAGTTGTTCGGACTCTTAAGGTAATTTATTATTGCTTTTCCTAAAACCCTTTTAAAAGTCATGGAACATTGACAACTCCACGGATTTTTGAAAATAATTTTAATTTAGGTCTGCAGTCCAAAAATAATAGCAAAATTGTCTAAAAAAACCACAATTAAACAGAGCCTTTTTTCTTTGTTTGCTTATATATAATGGTTTTCATGGAAAAATATTTTTCCAAGATTATTGAGTATTTTCTGACACCTGCGGTTAAAAAAACCAAACTATGATGAACTGACCACAACACACACTCCCTGTTCTTTGCCCTGCTGTGGGGAGGAGGAGGAGGGGAAGAAATTGGGAGTGAAGTTGAATCCAGAAAAAGGGAGGGGTGGAGGGAATGTTGAGCCCAGTCAAAAAGGGGAGTGAGAGAGTGGTTTTGGTGGACACTATGCTGCCTTACTTGTTCGAGCACCTGCACTGGTCACCAGTGTTACTCCTGTCAGGACTGCCACAGAACTAAATTGACTTCAGTGTGGTTAAATGTGTGAAGTATCTCCATTTTTTGGGGGTTTGGTTTTTGGGGTCTTTTTGAATGGAAACTGCTGCTCTGCTTTTGCCTCTGAATTTTTGCAAGACTCAAACACAAAAAAATGTAGCAGCACACTACAGTTGTGTGATTACCTCTCAGACTGACAAGGGAGTAAGAGAAAAAGCCTTTTTTGCCTGACAAAATGACCAAACTATGATTTCCTGGTGTGAATGGAGTGTGCAGGTCCACAAAAGTCAGTGAGATGTAAGATTAAGGCAAGATTGATGTGTAACAGTGTTTAGACAGACATTTGCTGTTTGTCACTCTAAGTCTGAGCAATGATTTGCCAGATGAATGTTGCTGTCCTATAGCATAGCAACATATGCCTTGCATGTCACTCACAGAAGTTTCAAGCCCTGTAACAGGCTAGTGTGGTTTGAAATACCCTCTAGCTGTCTTGCTACTTGTTAGTTTGATATTGTTCCTCCCCTGAGGGGTCTTTATTGGTTTACTATCATGTACCTTCTTTCATGATTGGTTCATTCTGTTATCTCTACCTGATGATGTAACACCTTAAAACTCTCTGCGAGAGAGCAAACCGGGGTCTCTCTGCTTTAGCTCCCCTTCAAGCTAACTGGCCCCTGCCCTCTCGAGGGCAGGAGAAAATAAACTTGGAATGAAGCTGACAGAGTTTCCACTCTTTCCTCCGTACCTTCCGCTGCTGGCTACAGCATGCCTACATGCTGTGAGGAGGCGTTGGGCTGCACTGGTAAACTGAGGCACGCAAACCTCAGTTACCATCAATTCAGTCGCTGGTTCACGTGGGCATCGGACCCCGTTAACCTGCAGGCCAGGCTGGGAACAGCCTGGCCGGCAGAAATTAACAGATGAAAACATTCTATATCTGTCATCTGTTTTTAGCAGAAATTCATAAGATGAACATGTGTTTTTTAATCTTAGTTGAAGAGAAACTTGAAAAGTAAATAAAAATAAGGGAATAAAAAGATTAACTCTTAAATCTGTTCATACAATAAATATGAGGAGACACATTCAGAACTAATGACATACTTTCCTGAGTGAATATATATTTTCTCATTGTTCGTCTTGATGACATGACAATAAATTATTGTGGAGTGCTAAATCTTCTGTATGACCCCCTCAGCTGTGTTGGCACTAACTTCATGTGTATATATTTCTGAACTCAATAGGTGCATGAAAAGCAAGTCAAGGAGGGAATGTGCATTCTGGGGTGCATAAAACATCACCTGGAAAACCAGCATTAAAAGAATACAAATGTTCACAGAGAGGGTAGATAGTGGGTCAAGCATCATTATTAAACTGTAAGATTCCCTGAGAAATAGAGATGAATAGTACTGAAGAGGAAAAACTAAAGCTCAGTTTATTTTATTTTTACTGTTCCATATTTGTGATCTTCCAATATTGTGGGAAAATGTTTCTGCTTGTTGTTTGTAAGAACAGAAGTGTTTGTTTCATCTGTGTGAAAGACGTTTTGCAGGAAGAATCCAGTATCAGTCCCTCTGCTGGATTGCTTCTAATTGGCCTAACATTTTTTTTTTGTAAACGCAAGGAAAAAAATAAATCTAAACCATCCCATTCAGTACTTCTTTGTGACTAACCTGTTCAGAAGGAATTAAGAGCATGCTGATATAGCATAATATATTCATTGTAGAAGCTGAAGAGATTCACCATTCGCTGTGAATTCCTTTGCTGAATACAAGCTCCTGAATCACTTTATTTGTGTGCAATGCAGCAGTTAACTCTCCATTTGCAGCTAATCTGTGTATATCACATACCAGAGGGCCAAAATCAACCCAATTATAAGCAAATGAAATTCTGTTGATACCAGATAAATTACCCAAGTGCTAAGCTTGCTACCTAATATTCTTTATCACACTGGTTGGCAGAAAAGGGTACTTACTTTCTAAGAATGCTGACTGCAGGTCCTTTTCATTTCTTTTTAGTTTATCATGCTTTTGAAATGTCTCAGAATGATCATGTGAGATGACAGACAGCACAGACTCGTTAGACACTGCTGCTGGCTTTGGGGAAGATGTTTAGATATTACATTTAGATCTTTATGTTCTTCCTTTCATGTTGTAATAAGATGTTTACAATGAACCATTTCCATTTTCTTCCTCGGGCCGTTCTCCATGAGATGAAGTTGTCCACAAGCATTGAAGCACCACACCATTGCCTCTGACTATAGAACTGCTAGTTTAGATAAGCTTTGCTCTGATAGAAAATCATCAAGCCTGTACTCTTTAATTTTTTTTTCCTTTCAAGACTGAGTGCCCCACAAGAAATCATGAAAGCAGGAAGAAGTAGGGGTGGGGAATATGATGACAATTTTGGCAATAAATTCAGTATTGCTAGCATTTTGAGGCTACAATAAAGATTCAGAAAATCTTCATGTTTCATGGTATTGTGATGTTTTGTTGCCATGATGTCTCTTTCTTGTCTGTTCCAACAAACTAAATTCTTGGCAATATTTGTATGAGTTTTCAAGTTAACTGTCATTCAGAGCTTAAATGCTTAGTGTAAATGAATTACAAGTACAGAAAACAGATTCCATCTAAAATTTATCTAGACTCTAAGAGCACTGTTCTTCCTTGGGTGTGCAACAACTTTAATTTGTAGTGTCTTGGGTTTTTTTCTTTATTCCCTCAGTTTTGCTTACAACAATGACAGTCAATATTAATAAGTAAGAAAGCACATTCACTGGGACCTAGCACAAGATGTCAGATATCCTGGGCAAAGATTCTAAGAATTTGGGTGTTGATCCCTTCTGGAAACTCCTTTTGAAATAAAACCAAGCAGAAAACACAACAGCCTGTGAAGAGCCTGATGCTGGATTCTGTTCTGAGATTTGTACTGCAGCAGACTTTCAGCGGACTGAAGCAAAAAGAACTTGAGCACAGCTGCTGGATTATATTCAGGCATACATGGGACCTGCTGCTGGTTTGGTTCATTGGGAATCAGACACAAGACTGAAAATATAACCTAACTTGATATGTCACAAATACCACAATATTAATCCCTTGACCTTCATAATTAGGATTATTAAATAGCCCATTATATTCCATCATATGGACAATAGAGGTGATAGTGTATCAGTACTTTAACTTCTTTCCCCTTTCAGTAAATTTGGGAAGTGTATGGCTGTATAATGCCATTAAAAATCTATGAACTTGCAAGGAATTTTAAGACTGTGCTATGTTATGAAAAACAGTATTTGTATAAGTGATTTAGGGCCCAGTACTAAAAACATTACTATTTCAAACCAGAATGTTAATGGTAGCTGCCTGTGTGGTTAATTTTAGTCTCAAATTAGTTGGACTCCTCAGTATCGTATTATTTGTAGAGCAATAGCCACAGGCTTTTTTTGTTTTGTTAATGAGTTTTTTAAAGTATTTTGTCCACTTTCAAAGCAAAATCAGGATGTTTTTCTCCAGCTATCTAGGTGTCTAGTTTTACACATTCACAACCCTGTCTTTCTTTGGAAATTTTAATGCTGATTAATGGGTCTCTTCTGTTTTTGCAAAAAGTACTGCTACTGCTACTACATCCAAATTACCATTTTGCTTGTTTATGCAAAGCCTAATGATGATGATACTGCTCTGACTGCACCTTTAAAAGAAAATTATTGTACCTCTACATGACACATAGGAAATGGTAGATAATGTATGCCTTGTTTGTTATCACCTTAACCTATGAACCCAAAGTGGTGTGGAATTTTGTTCACTATGAAAAGAATGTCTCTTTACAAGAGATTTAACCCAGATTTAACCCTCTATCTCTATAGCATGCAATTTTAAGTCTGAGTGGTAAAGGGTAAGCAAGCTGACATACACTCACAAGGATATCTGACTAACGTGCACAGAGGTTTTCTAAAGCAATTGGTGATGTGGATATGATTCTAAGGCTGGGGGTTTAGGATTTTAGGTTAGAAGCATTTGACTGAGGAAACAAAGTGGACTTAGGTGTTCAATGACTCTCTGCAACTGAACTTGAGAGGAGATTGTAGCCTGGTGGGGTTGGTCTCCCAAGTAACAAGTGATAGGATGAGAGGAAATGGCCTCAAGTTACACCAAGGGAAGTTTGGATTTGATATTTAGGAAAAAAATATTCACTGAAAGGGTTGTCAAGCACTGGAACAGGCTGCCCGGGGAACTGTTTGAGTCATCATCCCTGGAGGTATTTAAAAGCTATGCAGATGTGGCACTTAGGGACATGGTTTAGTGGTGGACTTGGAAGTCCTGGGTTGGACTTGCTGATCTTGGAGGCCTTTTCCAACATAAATGATTCCATGCTTCTATGATACTGTAGCCTTACACACATAACTTCACTATAAAGTTAATCAGTACCAGTTTGGCAAAGTGAAGTTGATGCTAACTGGTTGATTCATTTGATTTCCACTGACAGCATCTTTGTCAGTGGTTGTATAACAACATCCTGCAATTGCAGCAATAAAATATCTGAATCTGTTACACATAAACAGCTTTATTCACAATGTGCTTATCTCCACTGGCAGGGTGGTGTAAATAGGAATCACCTACTACTGCTGCAGTACATATTCAGCTTCTCTATGACTGTAATATTGATGTTCCCCCTTGAACTTCCTTCATTATTTGTTTATTTAGATATGAAAAGTGATGTCAGATATTAGGCCTTGCTTAAACATAGCAGGAATGACAATCAGCTTCAAAGATGAGAATTGACTTGATCTTCCAGATGTTGAAATAACCTGCTTAGCCACTTATCTCTATGTATGATGCTATGCATTACTTTTAAAGAAATACTAAATTGTTTAATATCTCAGCATTTATGTACTAAACTAAATGAAATACATTATCTATCATGATGCTTTTTGTTTTTAATTGTAGATTGGTTGATCTTTGTGCTTTGGAACTAGAGGACAGTTTGCGACATCAACAGTCAATCCCTGGAATGACAATAGGATACCAGAGTAAGGGAGTAGAAATGCTAAACATCTGGTGAAACATCTTACTTCAGAAATCAAAGCAAACAAAATCTTTCTATCAGACATCTGGAGAAGAGACAATGTCAGGTCTCACACCGGTTTGCAGACAGCTGCACAGCAGTTCTAGAATTCACTTTCCTACAGAAATAACGCTTCCCTTTTCACTGATTTTCAGAAGGGGCACAGAATTTTGCTTCTACCAGATCTAATTTGAAGATGTTGGGGGACACAGCAAGATGCCGTGACACTTCTCCACAGTGCAATATTAAAAATGTCCTCTGTACAGGTTACTGGATTGAGGACATGTAACGAAATTTCTTCTGAAGCCTTTTGTGCAGCTCTGGAAGGTCTTTGATCACAGTCTATTCCCTAATTGCACTCCAGAGAATAAAGTTGCTCTCTCTTTCCGCCTGTTGCCTTTTGCACACAGCAAAAATCTAAGCTGAGGTAGAGCTGTAAAGCAGCCTCTCAATCAGCATGTGTTCATAACAAGATTTCTGACCATAAGGCAATGTGCCCTCAAGTTGTTATTTAAGGGACAGCCCTGGAAGATTATGTGTTACCTCCTTAGATTTTCTTCAGGTTGTGAGCTGTTGAATCACTGCAAAGAGTCTGGGAAATTACATCAGAAAATCCTCTCAAGGAAAGGGAAGCACTGAAGAAAGATGGAGAACGTGGTGAAAACTGCAGACTAAAACCTGTCCTCTGCTTCATCATGAGCATGAGACTACAAAGTGTATGACTGTAATCCAAGAGAAATTGAGTTTATCCAGCTTCTAAATGCATTGATGGACTAAAACTTCATCTGGGGACAACCAACAGCAGTCCTTAACAGTTTTGAGTAAGAAAACTGAGTACCTGTAATAATACATAAAAGCGTATGAACCATCTGAAGTGAAGATTTCCTTGGTCCAAGTGAGGTACAGCACAGTTTTATTTGATTTCTTACCACGGGTCTGTGAGGCTTTACAGTCCAGATATTCCCAGATCTAGGAAGAGAGATGCTGTCACCTCTGGGATTCCCTGTAGTTTAATCAGACACTTCCCACAAACTCTTTGGTGAAGTGAGCTCTGATTCCTCAGCTGAGTCCCTAGATCCTAGGTTCAAATTGCACAGTCACTCTGGCTAAGCAGATGAGAAATATCTTGTGACAAAAGAATTTTCCTTTATTTTGGCTTCAAAAGCTTTCCTTTTATGTGGCTGAGGAGGGGCTAAAAACACAACAAATTCTTCCTTCTGAGGTCATCTAAAAGATTGATTTTGACTTTGTCAACTGGACAACCAACAATAATCTCCTATAACTATGGAAGAAATGAGGGAATAAAAATAATTTAAGTTTGTCATTTACATAATTTATTTATCCAATTCACTAGAACTCGATGCATTTTTACTTGAGTTTCCCTTATGCATACACATTTTTTTTCCTTTTACCATTTTCCTGCCTTGCTGTGGTCTTTAATGAGTCCCTGCAAGAAATGGCAGCTGCTACTCTTAGGTGATGGAAAAACAGAAAAACAGGCGATGAGTCTGTTTGTGGGGTTTTTTTGCTTTTGAGCACAGTCACTGCTGCATCCAAGAATCACTTTTCCAGGCAGTGAACATGGGTTTCATTTTATAATCCAAAAAATGTGTCACAGCCGAATTAGTCTGTATTAAAAACATGGAGAAGATTCTCTTTTTCCTCACTACCTCTATACATAGCAGAGAAAGAGGTATTACTTAACCTTGAAATTTAATTGTTGACATATTTTTAGGCATGCCTTGGAATTTACTTTTCACTTTTTTTTTGTGAACAGAATTCCAAACTAGAAGCTGAAGCACTAAAGTTGCATATAGATAAATAGTATTTTTGTCTCTGTATAACAGGCATAATTAGTCTTATCCATACAATTATAAAAACAGAAATATATTCTAAAAGCTTAGCCATATGCTCTCTATTTAGTACAGATTCACTGGAAGGGTTTTTTTCCCTAAAAATATTTTGTTTAAAAACTGTGTCTAACACTGCCTGTTTTGACTCATAACGCTAAAAACCCACAGTGCCTTATCACCAAAAAACCCTCAGCCTTTCCTGTAGGTGGTGTTAACTGTGCTTCTTCTTCTATTCAAATGATCTGAAATTCAAAACTGTGGTTTATTAAGTGATTCCTTCAATATCAGTAGGATTAGCAGCACTTAGATCTTTGAGAAATTCAGGCCAAAATTTTGGGTTTAAGAGTGTAAACTCTGCAATCTGCCTGCAATCTTGGTATCAGTAACCAAGTGTAATTCAACACAGCAGTGAATCCCCACTCACCTTTGAATTGTTACACCCTGACCTCTCGCATCTGAGAAGACCAATAAAACAGACATCTTGCTACTTTATATCCTGATTTTTTCCCACCTCAGTCACAGTATTTCTAGAATTAAGGACAATTTTGTCATCAAATTTCTAGTATAGCTAAGACAAAGCAGTAATTCTCTTTTCTGAAATGTCTGCTTTTTTGCAGCCACAAAATGAAAGATCACTTTCTTGCTAGCGTAGAGATAAAACAGAAATACTTGGCTAATGGGCAATTTATAAAAAAAATCCAATCTATACACCCTTCAAATGCAAGACCAATTTTTCACACTTTCTAACCAAGATCTTTTTTCTTGTTTTCAGCATTTAATAGGATGAGTTATTTCTCAAGCACAATTCCCCACCCTGTCTTTAAGTGCACAATGATGTCAAAAGGGCACAGGCAAGATAAATCCAAGTGTTGTTCTTCTATTTGAGTGTGTTGAGATTTCAGAGATTTTCTTTATTATGCAGAATGCATATTTTGTGCTAAAACGTTTTAGAGCCTTGGGGTGGCTTTCTGAAACATTTTTTAAAAGATCCTAATAGCTTGAAAGTTGATATTTAAAGTGGACTTAACATAAAAATAATAATTGCCACATCTGCATAGTGCTGTCAAACATGAATAGTGATCGTTGTATTAATATCAGTAATTCCTCTTGGAAGATTTTACACTTGGCATTGCTGTCATTACTAAATGTGTTTATGTCAGCTACTGTAATAATTTTTCTAATGCCATAACTTTCTTCAGTTAATTATAAACAAATTGGCACACTTAATTAATGGGTCCTACTAATAATATATTATCCCAGATACGTGTGAATGATACCCTGTTACTAGCAGTGACACAGCTCAATTAATGATGCCAAATGCTATAACCTTCTTAATAGCAAAAGGCACACCAATATTCCTAGAAAACAAAATTAGATGTCTTTAAAATAGAAACAAAGCAAGAGTGCACAGAGGGCAAAATGATGCTTTCATGATGCGTTCAAGCAACTCTGAACTTACACAGAATAACAGAGACAAACCCTGCCTGATACTTAACTTGTAACAGAATAAACAAAATATCTGCTGACTGAACCAAAGTGTTGTGTCTCCTGTCAACTCAATTAGAAATTAGCAGCCATGGCTTTGTTCCTATGTGGGACAAAGAAACACAGAGAAAACCAAGCATATGAAAGCCCTTAACTTTCCTTAACAAAGTTGATGAATAAGCTGTTTCTCAAGCTGTCCAGACACAGCTTCACAGGAGCATTTAAATTTTCTGTCTACAGAAGTTAGAATTTAAGGGTACATAGGTGGCTTCAGGGGAGAAAAGAGGCATCACAAGACCTTGTTCTTTGTTGTGGTTGGCAGGAGGGCCTTGCTAGTGGTAGGATTTGTAATATTCCTGTGTTTAATAGCATAAAACCATTAATTTTTGTTAAATTCAAGCCAATTCGTTACTGTAATGAGTAATAAACAGAAAATATGAAATGTCACAACTTAGTAGCAAAAAAATTTAATTTATTTCAGCTATTTTCCCCTCAGAAAGAATAATCTGAACTTTACTAATTGCCCAAAATGAAACACTGCAAGTAAAAATACTTTATTTTTCTCATTTTCCGTTAATCACAGGAACTGTTCCTGTGAACTTTGTGTGTATATAGCATAGTTGTTTATACCTAAGTGCTTCAGGTTATCTACATTGCCATTTATTCATATACATGTCTGTGAAGTATCATGCACGTTTCTGAGTGCTATAAAAATTAACACATGAAGGAGCATGATAAATGAGTGAGTTAGCGAAGTAAAATTACCCTTTCATCAGTGCAGCCACTTTATGATTGTATGAGACTATTACAGGGTAGTGCAGGCTGGTACTTGGATGGTTGAAAATTAGTTTTCTTGATAACACACTTCTATTATTTCCTTTCTTTCCTGGGGAGGGGAAAAGAGGTAGAATGAAAAAGGAGAAGGGATGAGAAAGATGGAGCTAAATCCCAGGTTCATTCTGGAAACACAGCTCAAAACCCTTTACTACAATCCACCCTCAAAAGTGAGGTATTTTCTGCAAATTTCATCATTGCCAGGGAAAGGCCCACTGGTGATAAAGCCTACTGGCGATAAATGCCTACTGGTGATTCATATATGAATGAGTCTTTCATTCTAGAGAACATGCCAAGCTACAGGAGGCAACTGTCTCTAGAAAAAGAACGGTTCAGGGTTGCCTTTGGCTCACTGAACACTTCAGAAAATTGTGTTACCGCCGGTTTTTGAAATTATATTGCAGTCGCCTCTTGCAAGCGGGAGCCCCAGAAACAATGTAAACTCTTTCCAGCTACTTTGCATCAGTATCCTAGTGGCAGATCTTGTACTGGCAAGTTCTGCTACACAGTCAGAAAAGTTTTACATCACTAAATGTCTGAAATGTCTGACCTGAGTTGCAGGGACAAAGGTAATGTAGAGGCTGAAGAGCCATTGAGTTCTGATATGTAGCAGCCCACACAGTATTTTTTAACATGGTTATTGTTGCTATGGTGCAGCCTGTGTTTGATGCAGGTGAATCCGGATGGATTGATTACCCCTCGCAGGACCCTGCCCCCGAAGGCAGACAAAAGGCAGAATCTGCAGCATAGCACATCCCTTGCGTGTCACTCACACCACGGCTGCTTTCTTATCACAGAAGCTTCGAGTCCTGTGACAGGCCAGCGTGGTTTGAGATACCCTCCAGCTATTTTGTTATTTGTTAGTTTGATTTTGTTCCTCCCCTGAGATGTCTTTATTGGTTTATTATCATGTATCTTCCTTTCATGATTGGTTAATTCTGTTATCTCTACCTCACAGTGTAATACCTTAAAACCAGCAGCGAGAGAGCAAGTAAGGGTCTCTCTGTTCGGCTTCCCTTCAAGTAACTGCCTCCCTGTGCCCCCGGGGGCAGGAGGAAATAAACTTGGACTGCAGCTAAGAGAGTTTCCAACTCTTTTCTCTTTGCCTTTGCTGCTGGCTTGTTAAACAGCTAAGAACTGCTTGCTGTGAATGGCTTTCGGGCTGAACAGGGAAAATGAGGCATGTAAACCTCAGTTACCTAAAATCAATCAGCCGCTGGTTCACGCGGGCATCGGACCCTGCGCGGCTGCGAGCCAAGCCGGTCCCAGGAGTGGCGAGCAGCAGGTTATCTTTGGCATTTTCTCCATTCACCACGGGTACAACAGTTTTGACCTGTCTCGGCATTCTTGAAACAGTTTTAAGTCCCTTATCAGGCTCAGAGATTTTCTGTCGAAAGTGAACCTGCACCACACACATTCATCCCTATTCTCACCTGTTTTAAGTTCAGACGATGCCAAGGTTTCTTGGCAGAAGGGATTCTCTCAACCTTTCTCTGTTCACCACTATCAATTTTCAAGATAACATTTCTCATAGATAGAAATCTACACCCTAATTTTTGAGTGCTCAGTGCTGGTCCCAATGCCCTGGTTTATTTCACTGTTGTTACAGATCAGATACTGCTGTTGTTGTTTACTAATGAAGTCCAAATGAATAATGTCTGCTTTCCCTGCCCATTTAAAATCACATCTCTTACTTTTATTCTAAGAATAAAGAACATTTTTTACTAGAAAAGTTCTGGAAAAAACAAAGCATTGGCCACAATGTATCCATAACCAACATTTTCTTTTATCACCATATTTAAATTTAAATTAAGCTCTAGGTCTAGGCATGTCAAATAGGCCTCTAATATGGTATCTTGCTTTATTTTGAAAAATACATTGTTCTCCAATCTCCTTTTGCACCAATTTCACCTTGCTCTTGCCTGACCTACTTCACAGCAAGGTTTACTCTGCTTCTCATAAACTGCACTTCCCTGTCATCTCATGGGATTCACCTGAACCACAAGAACTCTCACATCAACAGAATTACTAATAAATAAGGGATCTTTTACATCAAAGAAAGCACAAAGCATCTCAGTAATGCTGTAGAGGTACAAGAGAGGTATGATCTGAATGAGAAGGTCACGTGTTGTTTGCTCAAATACAGAGAGTAATTTGGGCTGAATGAGAACTGCCCTGAGTTTATGAATAGCTAAATCTCCCACTTCCTACCAGCAAATATTAGGCAACATTTGACATTCTTTAGAAAAAATTAGGCACTCTATCTAAGATAAAACATTTTATCTTCAACAAAGTACATTAGCTAAAAGATATGGATAAACATTTCACTCTGTAATAGCCTGCTTTATCTACATAAAGTGTAACATGCTTACTGCCTTTTACCATCAGAACTGCCAGCAGAATGTATCTATGAGCCACCAATTTATACTTATTGAGTCACTTTTTACCCTCCCTCCTTTTCTGCTTAACAACGCAAGAAACCTGCTGGTAAAAACATTAAACAGCTTTAAATCACTTTGTTTGCCACAGCAAATAATTAATGAAAAGAGTGACTTTGCTATAACTTGTTTATATATGTGCTGAGGGGGAAATTCTTCTTGGCATGAAAGTGGACAGCAAGAAAAGTGCTCGACATAAGGTATGGATTTAAAAAAGAAACAAGACTCAGTTCACTATCCATGCATATTTTAAAACTTAGAGATTTAAGTGTGCCATCACATCTGGTTTATGAATACTGCAGATCATCTGATTACTCTACTCAGTTCCAGTGCATTGCACAGTACAACCTTCATTAGTGATGCCAAAAACTATTCAAGATACCATTTTAAATAGGTGGTGCGGCTACGTCACAACCCTTTACGTCTTTTGACTGAAACTGAAAGAACTTTCTTCAAGAATTCTTTCGTAGCATCAGTCTATAATATACCCTGTCTACTGAGAAGTTTTGTGAGTCATTAAGAAATTCTGCACTTAGAATAATAGTTTATGGCTGCACCAACTGCTAAAGAAAAGTATTGGATGATCATAACTACAAGCTTGAATAGAACAGTTAATTAAAATTCAGGCAACAGAAAATATTATTGTTTAAATGAACAACCAACAAGCAGATTCTACAAGTGGAAAATATTCCAGAGCTTGGTATCTGGGTCATACATCTGCCAAGTTTGCCTTCTGTGTAGCAACACTGACAGAGAAAACCGTTGAGGGGGATTCGTATTTATATTTTTCACCAGGGTAAACAAGAACAGGCACTTGAATTGCATGTTTATGGAGCTGCATGTGGGGCTGCAGCACTACAGTGATATCTGGTTTTCCTTTCCTAAACCTAGAAGTAATGCCCTGAAAATACCAGCTGTATTCTGTTCATATGTGTACTATATCAGGATTTAGAATGCAAGTCAGGCAGCACAAGCACCAAAATGTTTCTGAACAAACAGGTGTTATATACTGAGACACTGGACTGTAAATCCACTAGGTCATCTAAGATTTTTCAAGAAGGGCTATCATTTTGTGTTCAGTGGCAATTCTGCCCCAAAATCCTTAATTTTTATTGATCTAAACTTTAATCTGTATGTTAATTCGCTTGTTAACTTATGCATAACAGAAATATATGGTCCTGGCATAAAATGGATCTTCAAGGTCAAGTAGTTTTCTGTGGTGGGTTGACCCTGGCTGGATTCCAGGCACTCACCAAAGATGCTCTATCACTCTCCTCCACAACTGGACAGGGGAGAGAGAATGTAATGAAAGCTTCGTGCCAAGATAAGGACAGGGAGACGTCACTCACCGATTACCATTGTGGGCCAAACAGACTCAGCTTGGGGAAATTAATTGAATTTATTACCAATCAATGAGGATAATGAGAAGTAAAACAAATCTTAAAAACACCCTCCTCCCACCCCTCCCTTCTTCCTGGGCTCTACTTCCTCCCACCCAGTGGCACAGGGAGACAGGGAATGGGGGTTATGGTCAGTTCATCACACATTGTTTCTGCAGCTGCTCAGTGAGAGGAGTCCTTCCCTTGCTCCAGTGTGGGATCTCTTCCATGGGAGTCAGTTCTTCCCAAACTGTTCCAATGGGGGTCCCTCTTCCACAGAGTGCAGTCCTTCAAGGACAGCCTGCTCCAGCATGGGGTCCCCAGAGGATCACGAGTCTTACCAGGAAACCTCCGCTGGCATGGGCTCCTCAGTCTACTGGTCTGCAGGTCCCTGACAGGAGCCTGTTCCAGCACAGGCCTCCCACAGGTTCACAGGCTCATCTCAGGATCTCAGCATCCCTTCCAGGAGGAGTGTGAGGCTCCTCCAGGGGCTGCAGGTGGATCTCAGCATCCCTGTGGCCTCCCTGTGCTCAGGGGCTCAGCTGCCTCCCCCTGGGCTGCCCCATGGGCTGCAGGGGAATCTCAGCCCCAGCACCTGGAGCACCTCCCGCACCTTCTGCCCCTCCTGCACTGACCTGGGTGTCTGCAGGGCTGTTCCTCTCACACATCCTCACTCTTCTCTGGACACAAATACCTCTTTGCAACAACCTTTTTTTTCCTTCTTCAATAAATTTACATATTTACAGTAATAACAGAGGTATTAGCACCATCTCTGACAGGCTTGGCCTAGGCCAGTGGGCCTCTCTTGGAGCCGGCTGGCATTGGCTCTGTTGGACATGGGGGGAAGCCTCCAGTAGATTCTCACAGAAATCACTGCTTTGGCTACCAAAACCCAGCCATGCAAACCCAATACACTTTCTTATCTATTTCCTACCTCCTCACTACAGTATGAACTTAATTCTAGTGATGATAATCATCAAGTGATGACCAAGCGAGAAATTTAAAATGTAAGTGCAGACACTGAGGCTCACACTACAGACTAAATGAAAAAATGCCTCAAACCCACTCATCACAGACATTACCTGCTGGCACATTTGTACATGTGCATTTAGTCAATAAAACTCATTAATTAGTTGTAATGATTAGACTGAATACTAATTTAGGACTGAGATCCTCCTGCTTTTGAGCTCAATCCCAATTGAAAAGTATTACAATAAGCGTTACATTGTTGGTAAAGAGACATGCCTGATCCACAGCCCAGTGGAGCCACAGGTGGCACTGACTTTTAATTTTAAGGATTGGAACAGACTATATTCTTCATCATGATTTAAATTGACAGTTCACACTTACGGCTTATGTTACAACCCTTAGGTATCCAACTGATACTACGAACTGTCTTTCTCAGGTTCAACACCTGTGACCTTTGACCTCCCATCACATCTGCATAGATAAGACGGGCAAAAGGAGAGGAAAATGTCTCTTTCTGCTATGAAATAAAGCAGGAAGCTGACAGTGCTAACCCAGAATTCTGCAGATGGCTCTGTGCAAAGAGCACATCACATTATTGAACCTGTTTGTTCAACCCTGAGCCCTAAACAGATGGGATTGGTCTGGGTGCCTCAGCCTGCTGGGCACTGGCTCTTGCACCATTCTGGCCATCCTGGTCCAGCACTCACTGCTTGCCCAGCTTCCCTGTCACATGTTCTGTACATGTTCCTGACCTAGAAATGCTCGGAAGAGCACTGCCTATGGGATGGGATGCAGTGACACTTGGGAAGAATCCTCTGCAGTTCCCATTTGTGTTTCTTCACATCCCACAGTGTACCCTCCAAGCCCTGGAAGTCTGAGGGGAGCACTATGAATTCCAGCATCCATTAATACATCCAGGGAGTGAAATCCTTTCTTACCTGAAAAGGGTAGGGAAAATATATTGACACCAGTGAAGAAAGTATTTCCTAGCATTTCTTCCCAAAATTCTATGGGTTTGAGATTTAATGTTCAGTTTAGGAAGGTTTTGTCCTCATCATTGAAGTACAGTCATCAACACTAAATGTACTGAGGCCTTTTTCTCTGCTTTTCTGTTCTACCTTTCTTGCCAGCACTGGATGACAGCATCAGATTTCACTTGAAACTCCTTTGTCTGCCTCCCCTCTTGCTGAATGAAACCTTGTGCTAAACTGTTCTCTTCCTGCTTTCTGGCCAAAATGTGCATAGCCTCTTTCTGAAACATCCTCCTCTAGATGTCTGTCCATTTAGATGAATACAGACACGTTGCACACGCCTAGTTGTGTTTTGCACACAGGGTCTCCATTTCTGTTGTGTTTGTATTTCGGCATGTAACAGGAACGCACAATGCAAGGAAAACGTCAGAGTCAAAAGGTAACAGGAACTCATCTGGTTGCAAACAAACAATTCTGATAAGTTTATTCCTTTGCTTAAATCTATCTTATTAATGAAAGCCTAATATTTCTAACAATCAATACAGAGACTATTTCTACCAATCAATACGGACTATAACAATCAATACAGAGTATTTCTAAAATCAATACAGACAGTATTTCCAACAATAAATAGAGTATTTCTAACAATCAATACAGACAGTATTTCTAACAATCAATACAGAGTATTTCTAACAATCAATACAGAGTATAACAATCAAGAGAGTATTTCTAACAATCAATACAGACAGTACTTATAACAATCAATACCGAGTATTTCTAACAAGCAATACAGAGAGTATATCAATAGAGTATTTCTAACAATCGATACAGACAGTATTTCTAACAATCAATACCAAATATTTCTAACAACCAATACAGAGAGTATAACAAACAATAGAGTATTTCTAACAATCAATACAGACAGCATTTCTAACAATCAATACCAAGTATTTCTAACAATCAATACAGAGAGTATAACAATCAATACAGTGTGTTTATAACAATCAATACAGAGAAATAAGGAAATTCTTAACCTAAGGAACTTAAGAAATATTAAGCACCAACTTTTTCCTACGAGAACGAAGTAATTTTAAAGGTGATTCAAGAAGTCCATCTGCAACTAACTCAAAATAATCTATAATTCCGCCAGTGCAAATGTAAGTGGCTGTGTACAGCACAGAGGGCTTTGTCAGGAAGGCCACTCCTTTCCAGACTTTCCCCAGGAGCCCCAGCTCAGTCTCTTCTTCTCTCTGCTCCCCTATGCCTACATTCCAACGCTGCCCCCAGATCATGAACACCACAGGGACAACCAAGCAAAACACTGCGCACGTGTGCCATCGGATCTTTCTCTCCAGTTCCCACAGAGGCCGTGCCAGAGACGCCTGTCTGGCTTCCAGGTCTTCAATTTCCTTCTCCAAGTGCAGATGATACTGCTGAAGGATCACGTCCCGCTCCTTCATCCTCTGGACTGCTTCTTCCTCATCCTCGGGAGAAATTTTCTTATTTTCAGAGGACGGGAGCGGCTGGTTGAGGCTGATAATGGCTATCAGCACCAGGTATGTATGGAAGATTCCTTCAACCATGGCAGATCCTTCCTTGAAAGAGAAAGAAAGGAGGAAAGAGCCCAGATTCAGACTGTATTTCCTCAGTAAGAGAAAGGAAAAAAGCTCCCCCCTGGAAGAAAAGCCCTGGGGTCCTCGCTAGCCCTGCCAAAAGGCTGGAGGTCAGAGGTGCTCCTCAGGGCATGCCTGTTGCTGCAAGTTCCAAAGCCAGCTGCCCAAAGAGGCTCCAGGAGCACATGGTGAGGAGGAAGGGGAGGAAGGTGGAAGACACAGAGACACAAACCATGAACAGCCAGGTTTGAGAAGAGAGAAATTCAGCATTGCAGATGACAGAAGAAACCAACCCAGTCCCCCAAGCAGGAGGAGGAAAGGAAGAGCTCCCAAGCTGGGTGCAGGCAGACAATGGAGATGTTCCCCAGATGTCCACTAATGAGCTGGGGAGAGGGAATCCACAGCCCTGCTTTCCAGCCACTCCCACCTCTTCAAACCCTCCCACTTTCTTGGGCCAAAGCCTGATGAAATCCTGCTCAGTGTGGGCAGCTGGGTCCTTGAAGGGCTGTGTCACATTGAGGCTTCCTTGCCCTCCCAAAGCCCTTCCCTTGGCAGCCTTTGGCAGAGGATTCATCCGCCCTCCCTCCATCCCACAGACCTGTTCCGACCACTCTGTGGACACACTTCCCGTTCTCTGTGTCTGTCCTCAACTGCGATCCCAAACTGGGTCAGTGGGCTCTGCCCTGAGCTCCCAGGAGCTTGCAGGCTGCAGATGCCAATGCTCAGCCACACCACGACACTGCCACCACCAGCAGCACCACCACCAGCAGCAGGCACCTCTCAGCTGTTGGAGCAACTGCACTGCAGCACCTCCTGCTGGCATCAATGTCCCCTCGTTGCCTTGGAGACAGTCCTCGAGTCCACCGTGGGGTCATAGAGCCATGGAACCCTAGAGTTCTAGGTTCATGGAATCCTAGAGTCATAATGCCATGGAATCCTAGAGTCATGGTATCCTGGGATCTGCACTCATCTTTGATGTTGAGATTATGCTGGGATATCAGGTTCCTGAAAATGTTCTCCACTTCATTAGCTGTCTGGATAATTTCAGTCAATTGCTCATCTCTTCTCAATTCCGATGTGAAATGTTTCTCACATCAAACCAATTATTTCCTTTCCTTTACTATCCAGCCAACAACCTTCCCTTTAGTTTTTTACCTAAGTTTTCCACTCAGATCACAAGAAATTAAATATTAGCACTTATTGCACCATCCATTTCTAAGAAGCAACTTCCACACAACAAGATAATTAAAAGCTATTTTTCATGGCATAAGATTTCTGTGGGATAAGCATGGTAAAAAGTGTAAGAAGGCAGAAATAAAAGAAGATCTCTAGAGAAAATGCAAAACTAGTCTACAGTTGCACTTTTCTCAAAACTCTTTGGGACCACTCCTTTACAAATAGGTCAGTGAAGAAATTTGGATTCCATATCAAATCCATGTACATTTTACATGCGCTCAAATACAGCATTCAGGCCTATTCCAGTGATATTCTGGAACCTTTTACAATATCAGAGTTTACTGAAGCAACAAGTCAGGTACCTCTCAGGATAATAACATGACAGGGTTAGTTTGCCAAACAGCTGGCTACCAAAGACAAATCTGCAGTGATGTACAGAGCTTGGCAGCTCATTCAATACTCATCACTATTTGAATTCATTACAGGCATCCAAGAAAGTGTATCCTTTCAGCTGTGCTGGCTTCTTTAAAAGAAAGGGAGAAAGGGGTTTATTTTGAAAATATTAGCTTCTATTCTCTCTGCACATTACAGTTTGCGGGCTAGCCTGTACCATCCTAATACCACACAAAAGGCATTTTAGGAGACCAAATTACAAAGGGAAGTGAGACCAAACATAGGTTTCTACTCTTCTGCCTGGCAGGAGTATTTAAACAGAGACAGATCTGGAGTTCCAATGCTGCCATTCAGATTGTTAAATGGGCTAATTGACACAGTTTGCTTACAGGGAGAAGGTCCCATACCAAAGGTCAGAAGTAACAATGAAGAGTTGCTTTAGTGGCAACTACCACTGAACATCCACCTTTTCTGCCCAAAACCTTCAGCACACAGAGTTTGGGGTTTTTTCCCAATTTTATGGAGTATGCTCCTTCGGATCGAAAGCTCCCATTTGCTTCAAGGGCAGCAAACTCAGGTTGATACTGTGTGATTCAGAGAGGCTCATTTCTGTATCAGATGGCTGATACAGAAATCATACAGAGAGGGCTGAACCTTTTCATCTTGGAATGGATGATTGTGAAAAGCATCTATGCAATTATTCAAATTGCTTGAGTTACTGTTGGTAGAGAAGGTTAATTCAGCTTAAGCCCTTTTTGGAGGATAACCTGAGCCTAAATAATACAAATTAAAAACACATTCAGTAACTGTTTTTCAAGACTTATTTATTCCCAGCCTAGAATAGCAAAATTTCCTATTATTTAGAACAGGTAAACAAATGAACATCTGTTGATCTTTGCAACAGAAACTTATGTCAGATTTGATATTTCAGCAAAGTGTAAGACTTTAGACACTGTTATATGAATACAACACACGTAATAGTTCAGTGAACTTGCTGCACTATAACAGCTTAACAACTGAATGCATCAACGGTACTAATGACCACTTCTGGTCCAAAATTCCACAGTCCATTCCTGAGGAAAGGCAAAGGACATTTGGTTGTAGCAAGAGCATTGGACCATCTGATATCATGATTGTATGAACAGAAGGAACATCCCCCAGAACATTCCCACTGGCTCTCTGCAGTGGCCCAACCCTGTGGAAAACTTACTGAAAACATCCAGGTAGAATTCACTGGGAACAATTCAGAGATTATAAGAAATAACAGTAACACATCATCAGACTGCAGAAGGCTTTACAAGACAGGTCTGCAGTGAGAGAAACAGAGACAGACACTAGAGTCTATCAGAAATATATTCCCAATAATATGTTGTAGTGATTTAATTATAACAGCAAATAATAAACTATTATTATTTTGTAACAATAAAAGCAAAAAGGAACTGGAGATCATAATTCTAATTTCTTAGCTTTCTATCTTGCCCTGCAATGCTTCCTTCCACATGCAGTCAAATAACCTACATATTTAACTAAACCACAATCAGAGCAATGATTTGGAAACTGCTGGCATCAATGATTTTAGATTATGAGGCACAGCTCATGGCTTTTTTCCCTTAAATATTCTTGTTCAATAAAATGGAATTACAAACAAAGAGACACAGAAGTTTCCTTTCTCCTTGTTTTCTACTAGAAAACAAGCAGCTTCATAGAGGAAATATCAATACTACATTATCTGCTTGACAAGAACACTGGGAAGAACAGATGTGGACTTCAGAACAAGTCCTGAAAATGTCTTGTCTTGCAGAACACGAGCTTCATTGCCTTTTGGACCGACCTTCAATCCATGCCCTATTACTCCACTGCTGATGACTTCCTGTGGAAGTCATTTGAATATGTACTACACCATGGAGCTGAATGACTGGGTCTGGCTGGGGCTGCTGCACTGCCCAGCAGCACTCGCCCAGCCTCAGGGCTTGCTCTTTTCCCTGCCCCTCCTCAATGAGTAGGCAAGAATTCGAGCAGGGACACAACCTGGACAGCCATCCCAAACTGAGCAAAGGGATAGTCCCTGCTGTACAACGTCACGATCAGCAATGAAAGGATTTTTGAGGAAGCAGACATTGCTCAGAGGCTGGCTAGACCTATTAGTCTACTTATGGTAAGTGGTTAGTGATGGCCTTCACGTCATTAGCTCGGGGGTTTCTTCTCGCTCTTTGTTTATTAAACTGTTTATCTCAATGCAAGCTTTGCCACTGTGTAGGGAAGTGTGGTGCTTAGCTGCTGGCTGGGGTAAACCCATCACACTGAGATTAAAAAAAATAAATACAAAATTCAAGTCTACAAAATGGAAGCTTCCACACTTCATCAGACTCCTGTAGCTACTAGAGAGCAGGGTCCCTTTCTGCCAAGGTTAAAGATCTTCTTTCCTCCTTTAAGCAGCCTGGAATAGTGAGACACTGTAAGGCTGAGAAAACAAGTGAGTCTCAGAGTCATTACAAATGGCACTGCCTTAGGTGGGATTGCAAACTACACAGGACTCCAAATTTACTTTGAAGTTTTTACAGAGATTTAAATACATATTTTAAATTACAACTCTGGGTAAGTGAATTGGTAGTAAAAATGAGATTGTTTTGAATGACAGATATAAATTGATCACAGTGCCATTCATTGCTCCTTCTCCAGTGGAAATACAGTATGTTAATGAGAGGTTCACTGAAGGGCACCAGATGGCTTAATGGAAAAGGAACAAGACCAGAGTTTGCAGGTCTGCCCTCATTTTTCACTGTCATTCTTCATATGACCACTCTGCTAAATGGAACTGGTCATGCAAAACTTTCAGGAAGATGTCCAAGATGTGCTAAGCAGCAGCACAATTTTCAGTTTATATCTTTTCAGAACGACTGTAATTTTCAAAGGTGTTAGTCCAAGGCTTTGTGTTTCCACTAAGAAAACTGTATCATTTCACTGTGTAGATGGTAGTAGCTCCAGCTAAACATATTGCTTCATTTGCTGAACATAAAAACAATTTCGAAACTAGCTTGTCCATGTTTTTAAATGTCCAGAAGGATTTCTCTGTGTAGCCTGTGATTTGGATATAGGGACCTCTGACCGTAAAGGTAGTGAGAGAAACCCACCATCAGTGGAACCCAAAGAAATCAGGAGGCCTCAGAGCTGCTGAGACTAAACTAGTTAAAATGCTGCTGTCACTCACCACCAGAAAAGGCACTGCTCAAATTTTTAGAAGAGATTTTTTACAGATATTTAAAATCAATTTATTAAAATGCAAATTGCAGTATGTGACTATCGCTGTCAGGCTGCAATAATCTTCTCAAAAGCCTGCAATGCAGATTGCAAATGTTCATTACGTATGTACCAGCTTTGAGGAACCAGCTATTTATTAGCACTGGATCTTGTAACCTGCACTTCATTTTTTTTTGTCATTGCAATTCCTTGAAAGGTTTGCAAATATTTGTGATTTAGTGTTGATATTTTATTTATTTATGGTGAAAAAAAGCTCTGAATGCTTTTTTAGCATTCACATGTGAGCTTATAATTTAAATATGGAGCAATAAATGAGAAACTCAAATGATAGATCACTGGAAATATTAGTATTCCTATTGCATTAGCAACAACTTCAAGATAATGTGCCCACATATTTAAGGTGCTTTTCAATCAGACAACATATTTTGCAATAGTAGAGAGCGTATTATGTGGCACAGAAAGTACCTAATGGAGGCTTACGGTGAGCATGAGAAAAAGGAACAACAGTTAATCACACAGCTTGGTTAATCAAATTAAAATTTTTGTTCCACATAGCTTTTAATTTAGTTCAGTTTATTGCTCCTTGGAAAATTGATTTAAAACATCAAATGCAAAAAATTCTCAAAAAAGGCTCCAAAGTATAAAAGTACATCCTTCATTACATTCTTCCTCCAGTTTAAACCCCAAATTTGAACATATCCCCTGGGAAAGAATACACGTGGTCAGAGATTTCTTTTCTCTTTCTGAAACAACAAACCTTGACTTCCTCTTCACCTTTCTGTGAACATTTGATTGTAAAGTCACAAAAGCTGGACATTTCCCTGCTGAAGCTGCTCAGACATTCCCTCCCTCCCAGCAATTCTTTAGTTCTGGGTTTTCGTGGTGCTAGAGCCCTGAACAGCTCCACGCTTTATGGACAGCAGGCATGTTTCACAGCTGGGTGGTTTCACAGTTCAGGGAAGCACTGGGGTAGGTAACAGATCTCAGTTACATCCCAGGCTGTCCAGGTGTCCAGAGTGACTCTGAAAACTCTACTGGACAGGACAGTTAACCTTCGATACTCATCACAAACAACTCGCCTAGATGGTTCCAGTGACATTACTGAGCCCTAATAATCTAAAGTGCTGATTGTTTCCCATTTGTATTTCTTTTCTAAAACAGAAATACTGATTCTCCCTTTATCTCAGCTTCAGTTTGTCTTGTATATTTACATGATAACCTCTTTGGGGTAAAGATTGTGTGTGCAGCCACTGATATAGATTGGTTTTGATCCTACTGTTTTCAAGTACAAGTAAAGCAAATACTTAATAAAAAGGCAACTACTAGTTTTATCTTTAAACATTCCAAACATTTGCTCCCAGATCTTGCAGAAAGATAGTTTCAGTTAAATTAGCTGCCTGCTCTTCTATTCTCTCAATGAAAGAACCTGCTGTAGATTTAATAGTAAAGTGTTTAATTTGCCATGCTGTTAATCGGTTAAATACCGTGACTTTTCAACCTTCCAGGGTTTTGTGTGTGTTCTCCAGGGTCTAAACTAATCCTCATGTTCATCCTGTTTATCTCTTGTTTACTCCACTTGAGGTAAATTAATCAACCCTTCAACTGCCAACTTCTCTGACAGAAGCAATGGCTGTCAGCCCAAAAATATAAGGCCAAAGAGAAGCCAACCCCTGTATCCAGGCATGGAGACATTCAGAACCATCTGAGGGAATAGGAACCTCAAAACCTTAGGCTACTGAAAAATATGTTGCTTTTATTCTCAAAAATGACTGGAGATTTACTTTTAAATTCTAGACAATAGGGGGATCAAGCATGGTCAAAATGCTCTGTCCTGACATACAGCTTAAGGAAGCCACAATTATTTATTACAAAGAGTTCCAAATGGAATTCTACAGCCACTCAAACCAAGGAGTACCAGTCCCTCAGCAAAGGAAAAGACTGACCATTTGTTGGAACTCACTGTTAAGTTGGTAATTCCAGTAAAGTTAAATACCCTGCCATTCTGGGTAGTGGCAAACTGAATCAGGACCCTTTAAATCTACAGTGCATTCTGTTTCCAAGGATATTTCCAGCTGGCTATCAATTCTACTGAAAATTGTAATTCTAAGCCATTTTGGGAATGGTTCAAAAGTAACTTGAATGGATTTGTAGGCTTTTGGGTTTTTTCACCTTTCAGATGAAATAATCTGAACAAAACTCTTGGTTATTGAAAAAGTAAACATCTAATGATTTTTCTAGTGATTTTAGGTTCAAGTAACTAAAGCCTTCATGCTAACATGACTTTTTTTTCTAGAATATCTTCTGTTCTCAAAACCTAGTCTCAAGAAACAGTCCTTAAAATTAATTTTAATGATATTTCAAAGAAAATGTCTTCTAACAGCACCGCAGATCTTCCCAATGCTGTAATTTATTCTGACACTAAAGAAAGTAGCTAGAAGTCTTTACATGCAAAGAATAAAACAGTATTTTATGTAATATAATAAAATACAATAAAGTAAAATATAAAGATTTCCACCACCTTAGAATTAAATATAATAGCAGATTATGAGCTATCAAAAGGAAACAGATAGTAAAACCTGACTTGGAACACAGTGAAATGTCCTCCTGTACCTCCTGTATGTAACACAAGAACACATTTACCATACAAGAATATCCTCAGAGAAGCTTTAAGTAAGATTATTGAATTCTCAAATTAAAAGACACTGTTATTTGTAGCGGGTTCAGTTTGGGTAACCGGGTGGAAACACCAATTTTAGTGTAGTGGTTTGGTTCAAAATGCCCATTACTTACTTATTTTCCTTCTGTGAGATAAGAACCAGGAGAAAAGCAAAGCAGGCACAAAACTTAAACCTTAAAAGAATAAAGAAGTTTATTAACAGAACTAAAAGGCAGAAAAAAAGTTAGACTAAACCCTCAGAACACTTCTCCTCCCCCCACCTTCTTCCCTCCTCCCACCGACAATGTAAAAAAACAACCCTCAAGGTTTTCCAGAGTCAGTTTACCATCTCTATAATAACCTTTCTCAGTCCACTTAGGGAGAGGAGTCTCTCTTGCTCATGCTATGGAGACATCTCCACACGAAAACAGTTAAACAGTTCTCTTGTGGCTTCAGCGTCACAGCAAGGCAGCCGCCCGGGATGGTTTCTCCTTGCCTGTGAAAGTCCCTTCCCTCAACTTGCAGCTTTCCCCACAACTGCTTGAGGGTTTCATCTTTAGCTAATGGGGTACCATTTTAAGGATGAGCTGTTCAGAAACAAAAGTTCTCTTTACCCATCTGTGGGTGCATATTCATCTCTAGGAACAGAGGCCCTCCTCTTCTCCAGCAGCGAGAGGGTCCTCATCTCCTTCAAAACAAAAGTTCTTTTCACCTGTCTGTAGGTGCATCTTTATCTCTAGGCACAGAGGCCCCCTTCTTCTCAGGCAGCAAGAGGGTCCTCATCACCTTCAACTGAAAAGGCACAGAGGCCTTCCTCTGGGAGCAAGAGAGTCTACATCACTTTCAACTCTCTCTGTTAAAACTTCTCATTAAATCACAGCTACTTCAGTAGTTGCTTAATGCAGCACAGGTACTTCTACCCATGGTTGCGGTTTGAACGCTCTGCCCCCCCCTGCTTTCATGAAATTACAACGGGTACACTGATATATATTACAGTCCATCACCACAGCCTTACAAGAGAATTTCAGCTTCCAGGAGAAGCATCTCCTCTTTCTCCTCTCTCAGGGTTTCAGCTCCTCCTTCTTCGCTGACTTTGGTGTCTCTGTGCTGTTTATTTCACGTGCCATCATCTGTCCTTTTCCTCTGACTCAGGAGAGGATTGAATGTCTGGAAGCTTCATCTGTTCTGGAGAAATCTTACAGCACTAAAAGAGTTAATCTCACCCGGCCTTGCAGCTGGAATTCGCTTATCTCTCCTTGCCGGGCAGCAGCAGTGGGTGAGGGGGGGCATGGCCCGTCCGGAGCAGCTGAGGGGGCCTGGCCCGCCCGAAGCAGGGCTGGGGCCGGAGCAGGGCTGGGCAGGGCCGGGCCGCAGATGGAACAGGGCCGCTCCAGGGTGGTCTCCTGGCCGGCCCGGCCGGGCCGAGCAGGGCCTGGCCCCGCTGGGCCGTGCCCCGGGCCTCCCCCAGTTACCTGTCCGAAAGCCGGAAGCCAGAGAGAGCTTCCCGGGCTCTGTTCGTTCTTAAATGTGTATCACAGAGGCGTACCAAGCTTCTTAAGTGGCTTAAAGAAGTTGTCAATATTCCAACTAGCCAGTTGATTGGTTAGGTCAGGTCTAGAGGAAACTGTAAGCACCTCTGTGCAAAAAAAATCACTTCCGAGGCTGAAGGAGTCTTCCTTAAAAACTCAAACTATGCTAACCCATGACATATTGTAAAACTGAATTCATCTTACTTGTCATAGCACAATATTTCACTGACCTATCACATATAAATATATACAATTTAAAACTGCCAGTAGATGGCTAACAAAGAGGTAATAACATAATTTGTATAACTACCCAAATTTACCTGGTTTTATATTGTAATAATCATAACTTGATACAATAATCAAATTGGTCTCAACAGCTACTGTTGTTATAAACTGCACAAAATGCAGTTCTGTGATATTTTGGAGGATTCCCATGGTCAGCAAAAGTGTAAAAAAAGTCACAAATACAGACCAAAGAGCTTGGCAGTGTCATACTGCATCATAGATTCAATTTCTGTCGCAGTCTGTATGGTATTTGTGAAGAGAAACTACATTGATCCCAGACAAATATCCTCTCCCTGGGGCTTCCTAACACCCTGTAAGAGTTTCTGTAAGTCAGAGCCGAGACAGCTGACTTCAATTCAGAGCAAGAACGATCCACACAGAAGAATTCCTTTGATGTATTAAATTACCAGGTCGTATCAAACCAAATCCCACAGAATCTAAAATGGAAACTCATTTTCCTGCTTCACAATTATCTTTTAAAGCATATTGCTTTTCCTTGTGAATCTTGTTTTTCTATTAAATTACATATAGTCTTCATATTCTGAATAAAATACTGTAGAATACTATATATTTAAAATGCTAAAACAATTGCAGGAGCATTGGAAATCTTCTTCAAGTCTGTATGAATAGCTGAAGTCCTGCTCTCTATTCTGTGTCTAACCAAAATACCAGCAAAATAAAACCTCTAATAGGAGCTACATATTTCCCATAGTCCTTTATTAAACAAAAGGATGTCATTCTCAGGAAAGAAAGAGTGTTTTGCTACATGCAGTGATATCAATATCACCAGGGGGCTGGGCAATGTGGGGATGGAAAGGAGAGGAAGAAGGGTCCTTAACAGATGGAGAGAATAAATCGAAAAAATCAAAAAAACTGATTACATCTCCCAAGAAAAGTCTAAAGAGTGGAATTAGAGCATTTATGTCATCCAGAGCACTATATATTATTCAATAATTACTAGTGTTATTACTACTCCTCACAGTAGTAGCAATGTTCTTCAGTCAACAGCGTCCAATCCCAGATCGCTACTTGTGCCTTAATTATGTATTTATTTCTTCACTAGAAAAGCATTTTTGCTCATTAAAGTACGTAAGCGCAGGCTTCATTTCAAGGGCTTAAGAATGCACTTAATGTCAAATTTTGCTTACATTCCACTGAATAAATCTTCTAAAGCAGAAAATGATTGGCCCACTAGAAATAAAAATTTCCCTTTCTCTTGGGGAAATTCTAGGTACAATAAATGGTTAAGGAATCTTGAAAATCATAAAAGGAGAAAAAAACCCTCAGAATTTGATCTGGATGAAGGCTTACAGACATCCTGAACATTCAATTCTAGGTTTAGTTTTGATCTTTTTGTAGAGATGAACACATCTGACAGATACAAACTTGTTAGATATGAAATTAAGTGTTTGGTCTTTGCATATTCAAATTGCCCATTAACCAAGTTATAAGTTATTCAGTTATGAAGTTATTACCATAATTAACCAATTAAAAGGTTTTTGCACAGTTCTTTGTTAAAAATCGTTGTTGTTAAAATATCCACAAGTTTATTTCCCCTTTTAATCATTCGAATTGTTAAACCTTGCAGCGTTTTATTCCCTATATATGTTCAATGTTATTACCCTGTTCTGTGAAGTTTTCCAAGTTTATAGAATGTGATTGCAACTACATTTGATGTTTTTA